>VCRD01000924.1:85594-103932 GCA_006783055.1 Trinorchestia longiramus
TCAACAGTATAAAATAATTTACTCAATAGTTAGTAAAGTAAAGTTTCATGTACTAACACCACGCAACTCCTGCAATGGAGAAGCTCGTTCACCTTGCAGGAAGTGAGGGGCGGTGGCTAGGCAGCCTTTGGCAAGACTGTGTCTGCAACGGCCGTCGTCCACCACCTGCTTCAAGCACGAGAACACTCGCCACAGTAACTCGCACGAGTCCCTCGAATTCAAGAACCACGCGTAGTAGATAGGCTCACTCTTCTCATACGAGGACAACTGAATAAAAACAACCGCAAAAAATGTTCACGTGATGGAGGAGACAAAATAAGTTTAATGATGACATTTTATTTGTAAGTTTTAAGATAGCAGACTCTATAGTCAAATAAAAATGCCCTCTTATCTTTTTCTAATAACTTCATATATAGTTAGACAGTTTATACATTTTTTAAATGTTTGTCAAATACATTACTTTATTCTACTCACTCCCTCTTGTCAAGAAACATTCCCTCTCATTTAAGTACACTTAACAAATCGTGGTGTAAACACAGTAGCTTGTATCTTTATTGTAGCACAAAGAGAAAAAATCGAGGTGGTAAGTGTATGAGTATCTTTATTCAAACAATACTCATAATTCTACAACTTGTTTGCATGGGGATAGTTCCATAATTTCTATTTGGATTTCTTTTCCCCCTTGTGTCCACATACATGAATAAACATTCAAGAAACTATGTCAGTACAACATTAGCCTTCAGCTTATAGGGATTGTATTCTAGCACTTCCACATCCAAGTTTGCATCATGCACATTCTGCTGTGGAAGGAACATTCCATTGTAAAGACTAGGCTTCCCTAATTTTTCAGTACCCAGTTACAAATTTTGAGCTGCTCTCGATACTTAAATTCATAAAATAAATTATAATTGAGAACAACAAGTCACCCCAGAAAATGAACAGAAGCTCACTGTGCACAGAATTTACATCACACGGCAAATCATCTTACTTTTTTGGAGATTAGCTCCTCATCAACGCCGTGAATGTTTTTCTGTGCCAGAAGCTTAGGGTTCCAGGCCCACGGTGTTCTTGGCTCCATGATGAGCGTGATGTAGTTGTGGTCCTTGGCTAGGTACAGGTACCGCTTGTACTCCCAGAGCTTGATGTTAGTGTTGTTTATGATGACAAGAGATCGACGCACTACGGACATCTCATGCTTCGCACTCTCGAAACAGAAGTTGTGAGCATCTTTGAGGCGAGTCGGATCAAATGCGTAGCTGTAAGAGAAAATACAGTCATTAGATATTCAGCTGCACAAGATCATGCATGCACATAAGCTCATAAAAATTTGAGCAATGTAAGACTCACATATTATAGCAAGAAAGAACACTTAATGACTGAATATTATTTATGCATTAACTTACAACACAAATCCAATGTTAATTTAAATTGAATCCTCTGATTGTAGAACCCCTCTTAAGTTACTATATTAAGTTTAAAGTACAAAAAAATGAAACTATCACATGCAAAAGAATACATTCAAAATAAAAGCAGAAGAAAGATCATGTTGATTCATTCAATTTATTAATGAACATAAGTTTATCTTTCCTAATACATTTCCTCCAACAACGTTTTGGTAGAAATGTAATAAGTCAACCTCTTGGTAGCAATAGTAGATCAGTAAAAGAACACTTAACCCTAGAATGGTAACCCTTTATTTCAGAGGTGAAAAAAGAGTGGTAACTAGGGAGAAAATCCCCCCCAAATTCCTGCTCAAGGGTTAAGTAGTAGAAGGTTGAATTTTTCCTGGACAGATATATTTTTTTTCTACTGTGTTCCATCATACAAAACATGATAATGCAAAAAGATTTAAAATTTGAAAGCATGAAGAGGGTTGGGAATAAGTAAAGTACGAGTACATCTGCAGGTGCAGGATTACTGACAGCAAGGCTATGCTGGCAGCACTGATATACTAAAAAACTTGGAAAGATTGGTTTTTAAAAGGTACCTTTCTTATATCCTACCATATGCTACAACTCAAATAGCAAAGAGAGAAAAAATATAAGTTTGCAATTAAATGCAGGATAAGAATCATACCAGAAAATAACACACAGAAGAAATGAGTTTGGCAAAAAGTAGGTATGCCAGATACACAAAGTATTCTACAAACCTTCCATCAGACTGAATGAAGTAAAGATCAGCTGAACATTCAACAGCATTGTTTCCAAAATTTTCAATAAGCTTCTGAGTCAAGTGAGATTTGCCAGAGCCAGCCAATCCCCGCACAATAATGGCAACCTGAAAAGGAGTGACAGTACTAAAGGGTTTATGCACTAGCAGCTCCTTAGTCTAATGATGAAAAAACTCTCAGACTTTAACAGAAAAAAGATATTACACAACTGATTCTAGCCAAGTACATATTCTCAATATCTAAGAAAATGTTTCAGAGACTTTTTAATTTTTGTGTAGCTGAAATGACCAATATAGTGAAAACAATTGAAAAAGACTCTCATGCATTAGTTGATAAAATTCAGTCTAAAGAGATGAGAACATGCTTTTACTTCATACTCTCAACAACTTAATCATGATTTTTATTCAAATGCATTAATAGGCTACATAATTTGTATTATAGTTAAAGAATTTAAATTCCAATAGATAACTAATACTTTGGACACTGAATTAATCTTTAGGTGAGATACTACTTTGATGTCTGTCTTGTAAGTGAGGAGTATTGTATATGAAACATGTTTATACTAACACTTAACTAGTGCCTCACAAGTCACATTTTGCTACTTTATGTTGAGAGGTGAATTTAAACTTGCAATAGACAGTAAATTTAATTTAAGTGTGACACAAAAGTCAACACTGCATTCACACAAAATCATTAACTACTGTAAGATACCCACCTTAGCTTTAGGTATGTACTCCATAGTTGGCTTATCTTCAAAAATAGGAAAATTCAAATAATCTTCTAGTTTGCTTTTCTTAGCTGAAAGTTTTCTAGGTGGTGATGGGGATCTAGAGCGGACTTTAGCAGATCGACTGGGGTTAGCAAGGTCTTCAGGTGCTGGTAATGAAGCAGAAGGGCCAGCATTGAAGGAAGCAGAAGGATGAACTTGAATTGATAATTCAGGTAATTTCTGTGGCACTATCTCATAATGCCTGTATGAACTTCTGGGTGGCTTGTTATGAAATATTTCATTAGGGTCATCCTGCTCCTCTATGAGAATAACTCTGTGGTCTATTTTATCATTAATGCTAGAACTTTGAGAGCTCACAGATTTCACATCATTGCTATCTCGGGATAACTTTCTTCTTTTCAGCTTTTGACACTGGTCCTGGCAACAGCTGAAAATCTGACCCATATTTCACAAATGAGAATGTACAAACTGTAAAATAAAAAATTAACAATCATCCAATTTCAAATGTTCCATCAGTAAAAAAAATTAAAGTTATATTACAAAATAAATAACTACAATAGGATTTAAATGTATATTTCTGAAACACTTTTTCATCATGCATTATAGGTATGTTTTAAAGGTGCACAGTTCAAACACAATCTGAAGTTATTTATCATCCAATGTCTGTACTGTAAGTTAAAACTAATAACAGACCATCCTTTCTTGAGTGAAAGATGATGCTCACCTGACCAAAGCTAATGTTTAATAGATTTACTACAAGAAAAATTGAACAAAAAAATTAAAAATAAAACTATTTTGTGTTCATCCCTCATATATTTTTTCTTACATGTATAAGTGAGAGATAACTAATAAATCATAGACATTTGGATCCCGGATAAACAATTCATTAATTTTTGCAGGTTGCAGAGCATACATCATGTTCAACATACAGATACTGTTTACATTCTTGTTTGGCTTTCTTCTAATAAAACAAGAGATTGCTAGTAATTAAAATGATCAAGAAAAAGTGGATTCTCAGTTTTCTCTCTCATCATGAAGCATTTCTGGGATGTTATTATAAAAGTAATAAAATTTAAATCCTCATTCATGTCAAGATTACAATGTTGTTCCAATATGTTCAAGGACAAAACTAACTTCAGATGACCTGTGAGGAGCCAGTAAATTTTTGTGAACTTTCCCTATGTGTTGCACAAAAATACACTAACTTATTGAAATCAAATTACAAATTGAGTTTTCTGTTCCATTATAACAAAATATACCAGTTCTTTTCAATTAAATTCAAAACGTTATAATTTTTTATGCGATTCTTCTTTATCAAAAGGAGTATCTTATCGAACTAACGTCACACCACTCCTGATAATGTACGTTTTAAAACGTGGAAGGAAAGAAAAAACTTCATTCCATTCAGGTACACATACAATATAAAAGTTTTTAAATTTATAATACTAGTATCTCAAGACTAGTAATTATGCTTTCCGCTACAGTGCTTGTCCATCTTGTAACTTGATGTAGAAGCCGGTAGGTCCAACACTGCAATAATCTGGAAGTTTGAGAAAATTGTCAGTTTAAGTCATTCTTCCTGGTCCTTGTATCACAAGCAGAGAAAACGCAAGGGCTGCATGAGGGAGCAAACACTTGAAATAGATGGTCAAAACCAAACGATGGCTTACAACCAGTGAACTTTCTGAAAAATTTCCAGATATATCAAGGTCTGTTTTGGTTGGTTGGTTGGTAGAACTGGAGCCCTCCAAAAGGCCAAGGTCTGTTTTGTACACAATCGCACGAGACCTTTGATATCGGAAGCTGTGTACCCGTTGCGTCCGGGTCCGTTTTGCCATCAAGATGTATCTCTCCTCACTGACCGCTAACTTCTTTGCCACGATAGATAATTGCATATAGAGAAATAAGTGAGGCCCTGCAGTAATTTTCGAAACAAAATTATTGTGTTGTGTATATATGTTACCTTGTATAGCTCATCAAAATGGAAAAAACAGCCCTCGTATACATTTCCCTGATGTATGTTCATCGTAATAAAAAACAAACAAACAATCTTTATTTCCAATCGAGTACACAGTAAATAGACATCAGTACATTGGTTTTTCAAATTCTTAAGGTTACCATTCTAAGAGTAAGGGTGATGGTGAGCTCCATGCGACGATCCCGGGAGGTTGATGGGCGTCTTCATGGGCGGGGTTGAGTGCTTAGCGGGTTGAGTGCACGGCGCGGCGTACGAGAAATAACTCGTGTTCATGGCCGGGTTCAAACCCGCGGTCTTTCTACATGAAGCAGAAACCAGATACAGAACACGAGCTGCAGACTTCTCGACCACGGTGGCTGTAATATTAAGTTTTTGTACCGTAAACACTTGTTCAGACAGTCTTCTTAAACAGTGGTCCACTGCCACTTATCCGTATGTTTGGCCCTTCAAACTTATCAATTTCCGGTGCTTATTCACCATTATATTTTATTATTTTATATTTTTTATTCTTCAGTGTTCCCATTTTAAAAATATTCGAGTAATTCTATGCGTTCCAATATCTTTTCGTTTGCAAACCATGTCTCCAGCTGAAACTTACTAGAAACTATTGAATCATTTATTCCCTTCTTTTTTATTGTACAGTCTGACACTCTGGCTGTAGCCCTTCGCTACAACCAAGAATTCTACCTCATTATTTATAAAACTGATACTACTGACGTTACATATCTATTAATTCTGAAGCACGTGCTTCGAGGTACAAATAAATAATCATATTCCTTGACACCAAGCCAAACGTTTGGACTACACTCAGCCCTTCAAAAATCCACACTGATCACTGCTATCGTACATTAAGTTCTTTTCAGACCGTATTTTGTATTAATTTTCTACTTCCATTAAAAGAGCATCAAGATGCTTAGAGAAAAGAGTTCTAAACTTGCATGCTCAGGGTTACTGATGGGATACATAATGGTAGCTTCTGGCCACCATTACCATTATGAGAGACGGCAAAATTTATTCTTTCAAATGATAATAAATGAGAGTAGAGCATTAATTTCAAACAGAATATTATCATTGTAGTCTTCGATTGTTTTCGAAAGTATTTACTTAGATTGGATACCTATAAAGTATTTACGTCATATTTCATCCCTTGGCATCAACACAGCTTCCTGGATTCCCTGCCTAAGGTCTTCTTATTTGTTTTCGTCTTCATCATCACAGCTGCACGAGTCTTGACTGTTCCCCAAGTGTTTCGATAAATTTAGGAGTAGAGAGCGTGCGCGCTGTTTACTATTGTTATCTTCTACAACTATTTGAATTTTAGCGTTCTTTTTGTTGTTGGTGAGAGCAGACTCCTCAATTTGCAAGCTGTTATAGACGCTGCAAAACCCTTTCCATCTCTCCACTCTGAGTCGCTGGGAGACAGACTTTACGATTTGGATCTCATGGTCAGTAGGAGTCAGGACGTCGATGATGACGATGTAAGGGAAATTGTATTTTGAACATCTTCCTTTACTTGTGTACCTAAAGATGATGATAGACAGGTAGTTTTAGAGAACGTACAAAAATTATTAAAACTATGTCAACGAATATTTACTTTGCTTAATATTGAAATGGGTATTACAATGCGAATACATATGTAATTCAGAAACTGCATAAACGAAGAAGATGAGAGTTTTCTAAAGAAAAATATTTCATACAAGAAAAATATCGAAGAACAATGGAGAAAAGCATTTCAACAGTTACAAAAATAAAAATTTGTGAGGTTTGCAAGCCTCACAAATTCAAGCAAATAAATAAAAAAATCGTAAATAATTACACAATTTACCGAAAACAAAACAAATTCGCAAAAAGCGTACATATTAAAACAAATGAAGAACGTGGACCGCTTTTTAGAAAATATGTAACAGTGTTAACAACAGAACAGCAGGGCAGTACGGCCACTTTAATATGCACGCCTCAATTTTTTCAGAGCACTTTGCTTTGAAAAAAAAGAGTTATGTTGCTGCTTTATGTATAATTCGATTACTGACAACTAAAGGACTTACAAGGTGATAGTTTTGACCTGCAGCATCTCCTCCACAAGCATGCTGAAGGCATCCCAGCAGCCCGTCCACTTCAACCAGCTTTGGGTCAGCATTCTATTCGTGCTGTTGTTCAAGGATTTGTAAGCTAGTAAAATTTGGCACGACGAAGATGTAGAACACAACTTCAAACTTTCATTAGAAATTTCTTTCTTCTGTGTATCTGACACGTTATCGTTATAGTGAACTCCGATGGACGTAGTTCCTGAACTTGGTGTTATTGAGTTGCTCATTTTATTTAATTCACTTTTATCCTCGATTTCTGCCGAAAACTCTACTCTATTGTTTGGCAATTCAGCTGCTGAATTTCCATCAAGAGATAAGTTTTTTCTCGGGTTGACAACTGACGAAGAGGTCTTGAGGAATTTCTGATCGTTGTCGTAAGGATTCATTTTTGAAGAATTCCAAATATTCTCTGACCTAACGTTTTCTTTTTCGTTATTAACAGTTTTGCGTGGCATAAAACTGATGTAGTCCTCAGGAGAATAGGTGAAATCCTGAACTCTCGTTCGTGGACAGTTCTTCATCGAACTTGAAATAGCATCAAAGTCGGTGTCTTCAACAGTACTTGAGCAGCTGTCAGTGTCCGAGTCAAGTAGCCTTTGTTGTTCAATGAGCGATGTTTTATTGGTGCTAACCAATTCTTTCTCTAAATTATCTTTAGGAACAACTGACAACTTATTAACTCTTTTTTTATCACTCAATTTGATTTTTTCTTCAACAGAGGATCGCCTGGTACCAAGTTTTGACGAGTTTTCCTCGATGAGGGTGATTTGTGTGTATATTTCGAAGAGGTCTGTTGAAGAGGGCAGTTTACATTATTAAGTCTTACATAAGCTCGAAAGATGTCATAATTACTCAGATATAGACTGAACATTACACGATTTTGTGTTTCAATGCTTGGTTCATTAACGTCATTATTCGAGTGGAAACTTTCGTACAATAACCGTCACAATAATTTGGTAGAAATAGCGTGATAACATTAAATGTCCTTCGTTTTCAGTTAAAATAATTATAAAAACAACTTAATATCTTTACTGGAATGCAGAAAAAGATGAAGTTATTTAGAGTTTTGTGTTTTCACACTCGTCCCCCGTGTATATGTTCAAAAATAGAGTATTCTCTTGAAAAGCTATATACAGCGAAGTTGCTGGGTTATCTATGTTTTATTCTATTTTAACATCATAAATATCATTTAATATGGAAAAGTGAATTACCTTTAGAAGGCATGATGAGGAGGATACTAAAAAATACTTCTTGGTTAACTATGGATTCTGTGGAGGTTCTAGATTAACTGCAACAGTAAATTCATAATCTGAACTTTGTACAATCTGGAACTAAAAAATGAGATCGAAATAACCGTTTTAACGACGGTTTAGTAATTTTCCACAGAAACTGCACTGTACATTGACACTGATGGAAACTGTCTTTCACTAGATAAGCTTTGTTTTCGTTTTCTGATTTTTACTTTCCATCAAATAGACATTTTGGGTTTGATTCAATGAAAGCTGTTGTTACATATGATGGCTATCCAAAACTAGGTTCACCTACACAATTTTAAGAAGATGAAAAAATCCTTTATATTCTTTCTGTCAGATTTAGTTCAGGAAAATAATATGCAAGTTATTTCCATACAAGTCAAGAAAGGGAAAAACAGAAAATCATAGGCATTTCTTTGACAAAATGAGGGTTACTATGAAAATCGTTTCTAGCGCTGGAAAGAGTAGCAGGACGAACTGCTGACATACATACATGTCGTAATTCTCAGCAATAATCACTCCTAAACTCTTGGTGAATACCGGCTATATAAAACACAAAATTCAAAGAGCAAGTAAATTTTTTGTTCAGTGTAGTAAACGAGACCCGTAAGAAATAGAAGAACGATTTGAATGCTGTTCTTTTACCTTGCGTGAGGACCGTGTTGCCACCGAGAGCATTCCTCTTCCGTCTCCCATCAGGAGTAAAATCCTTCACTACTTCATTAACTGGACTACTGATGTGAAGAAACGGGAGCCAGAAAGGAGAATCTGAAGCATGGAATATGAGTAGTGATCATCATGAAATAAAGTTTACAGTTTTATATTAATAAAATTTTAATTGAATAGATAATAACGGAAATATAATGACTCACAAACGCTTAAGAAAGTAATCGTTTCTGCTCACAAGTTAGGACAGTTGAATCTGTTTAATTGGAGTAAACCACTGTTTCAGATTTCTTAGTATTGTAACTCCATAACATTGTATCTCCGAATATTGTTGGTATTAATTATGAACTGCCTACGTACACGTGTTTGTCTTTTCCATTTTGCAGGTCAATGCTAAGGATTTTGAATCAATTACAAGTTATCCTGCAATAGTCAGGATCTTGCCTATTTTCAAAAGAAATATATTCTCCACAGCACAGAAAGCTCATGCTTATTTAATCACCAACATTTACTGTCTGTATTTTCATAAATATAATAGAATAGGAGTAATATTTTATGATCTGTATTTTAACAAACAATAAAATAGTAGTAACATTTTATAGTCTGTGCGCTCGCCAACACAATACAATAGCAGTAATATTTTTCTATCTAAATATAAACAGATAATAATATAAAAACTCTAATAGTTTGTTACTTTTTGGTTCTAGAGCATTTGCCTCATGAAGATGTTTGCTTTATAAAAGCATTTACTTCATAATAGTGACATATATTGTCTAGGGATGCGTGCATCATTCTGCAATATGCTTTATTTACATTTTATATGTTTCTTACTTTTCGATATGTACTACATGATGACATTTACTTTATAAGTACTTTTAATTCTTAAACACAGTCAAGTTTTTTTGAATTAAAAGATGCACATAATAAACTATCCTTGACTATGAAAAATAAAAATTTAACAGCACAATATGTACGCACATGTTGAAACGGATTCAATGTAGAACTATCCTGCTGCGTGATTCGGTAGTTCCATGAAGAATAACTTGGGTTGAATCTCCAAATCTGCTAATTTTAGTGATTTCAGCAAAAAGTTGTCATCAATACAACGACATCGATTCTAAATGACAAAATTTACGTGATGAATAAATTTTTTTACCCTGCAATATCACATTTTTCTTCTTCAGAAGCACCCTTAATTGACTAAAGACATCAGAAATTTATTTTACTGTAAAAATTAATGAATTTGATCATGAATCTAGTGGTGTGGTATGCGTAATAATTGTACAGAATTACTAGATTTATTAGTGATTCTGTAGAAATATTTTTTACTATACACCGCGTTAAGGGCAGTTGATATCAGCCAAGGAACTGCAACTGGTCTTGATTGAAGAGCATGTAACGTGGAATATTGTGCTACCTTTCATTTCACTGAAAACTCATCACGCAATCTGTACTACTCGATGAAGAGTAATTGTTAGCCTGATTGTTCTGGAATATTACATAACTCTCCTTCCAGAATCGATGATTGCACGCACGAGAGTGCTGATTCAATGTTGTACTTATGAAGGAAATAAGTCAAGCAGACAAACGTATTAGAATAATCCTCAACCTCGTACGAAACAAACATTTGTTACATTATGGGTAAATTTTAAGGAAAATTAATAGGTCTTGCCTCAAGCAATCAGAAATTAAAGGCGTAATAAGTAATCCTTCATTCATAAATTATTTGCATAAAAATTGAAACCCACAGTGCAAACTTTAGGATGTTATATACACAATGTACCAATAATTTCTCTTTTTGATATCAGGTGGATTTGAGAGCGATGATCGGAAGGAAAAAAAATTATTTCTTCAAATTAGGTAATATAAGTTCATAAATATCTGAATTTCTAAACAGTGTAAAGATTTTTTACACCGAAGTTATTTAGTTGGTCATGACAAAACACATTTCCTCAAAATCGTCACATTTTGTAGGTACTTTTTTTCCTGTCAGTCATCTATCTATTCACTTGAGTAGTGATAAGGTGACTTGTGCATTAAACGACATAATACGAATTATTTGTTTTTCTTATTAACATTGGCGATGTTTTGTTCAATTCCTATCATCGTAGAGTAGACGTGATGTGGTAAATGCGCTCATTCGAGTAAAAAAGGTAAATAAAGTATATGAAATATTTGTATGAGATTCCGTAGAGTTTAACATTAACGCTCCGTATCACTGAAGTAAATGAAATATTAGAATCAGATTCCGTGGAGTAATCTCGAACTTCACAGAAGAAAAGTTCAGAAACTTCAGGTGTTAACTTTTTTAATTAAATGAAATTACGTCATTTATAAATTTGCACGGACAAACGAAACCCATGATTTTAAAACAAAAAATTTCACCAAGTTCCATGTTGTCAGTTTTTATTTTAAAGGTTAGCATTATAAAATACACGATACCTGTATACTGTTTTCGGATGCTATGTTTTCGTGTAGGACAAAACTGCTCAGTTCATATTTTTCAAGGATATTATGTTTTTAGTGTTTTAATGTCTTATTTGAATTTTATAAGAAACTTTGGAAGCTTTTAGAACCAAATTTTGTAAAGCTGGCACATAGAAAAGATATTTGATGGTAAAAAATGTGGTCGTCTGATAATCACAGTAAGATCCTCAAAATACACACAGATGGTAATCTACGTAAAACCGATTTTTTGTAAAATGAAATGAACCATAAAAGAAAAGTCAATATAGTCTATTGACTTCAAGAAACATCCAGTCAGACTTCAATTAATTTTCTTTTCTCATATGATGAATTCAAGCATGGGAGGTCAAGGGACGAAAGTTAGCTAGCTTGTTAAAATATTTTCACAGTTGCTTCAAATCCAACGCTTTAAATTCTTTTAAAAAATATTCCAAACATCGGGAAAATATTTTTAGTTTATTCCCTGTTAAAAAGCCTGAACATTGCTTAGTTTGACTGACATATACGTAGAACTGAATAAATAGGCCTTAGCACTACAAGCGCATTTTCATTAACTGTTGCCTATATACGTTTTATCCTTTTACAGAAAAATTATTCATTTTAGAAGCATTATTCATGAAGAAGCTAGCTCTGTGATAATATGTATCTGACAA
Source organism: Trinorchestia longiramus (assembly GCA_006783055.1). NCBI lineage: Eukaryota > Metazoa > Arthropoda > Malacostraca > Amphipoda > Talitridae > Trinorchestia > Trinorchestia longiramus. Next base: position 97,598 of record VCRD01000924.1, read on the forward strand.
TTGAAGGAACTTGGGATAATTATTTGACACACATTGTAATTATCTTCTTGAATGTACACTAATATCAGACTGTAAATTTCCAAATGTGTCTGTGTTGCTGAGAAGATATCACTCTACGTAGGTAACCTTAGAGAAGCATAACAATAGTAATCATCTTTCTGTTATTTCTTCGTTTCAACTTGAAAAATCTTATCTAGTTCAAAATATTCTTAGAGATGGTGAGGTATAAAAGGATTTCAAACCATGCAGGGAACATTAATATTAATTATTCTTAGAGTGCATCCAAATGAGTAGTTAGAAAACTCGTGTGATTAATTTACTATAAGTATACTCTCTAAATTTCAATTGGCTGCTGATTTTGGCAATTTTAATTCTAACTGTTGATCTTAAATGAATAATATATTTGATAATTATCGCTACGATAGTCTCTTTGAACTTATTTAGGTCATTTTTATTTCATTTCAAAGTGTACGCTGGGCATGCAGTTAGGATGCAAAACTCGAGAATCTGAGACACAATATCGAGATAAGAATGTAATTTCAATGCATAGTTTGCGAATGAGTTGAGAAGAAAAATTAAAAGTTCATGGAATGGTATTGTTATTTACAATTGAAAAAAGCTGTTTTATAAAAACATTACATTATTTTTGACGTCTGACTAATATACTGCCTTAGCAGTACATGATGGTTAAATGTGGTCAGAGGAAATAAGTTCTGTTGTTTACCTCCAAAAGTAATAGTTCTTTTATTCTCGATAGAGTAAAGAAGCTGGCCTGACCCCAACTCGTCTGTCCCCTGAAGGACATCTTCTATCAGTTCCTTGTCGTGAATTCTGCCAGGACAACTGGCCGTCCCTGGACACCCTGTTCTGCCATGAGTTATGGCCTTGCTGCGCACGAAGCTGAGTAGGACGGTGGACTTGGGCGTGCCGTCCTGGAGGTGTGGTTGCGGTGGTGGTGGCATGCGGTGGCTTTTGCCTTTGCGGGCAGGTTGGGTGGACACAGGGCTGTCGGAGAAGCAGTCAATCTGATTAATCATTCTATGTAATCAGGCGCATTTGTAAATTTCACAGGGTATCTTGATATAATCATGTGCAATTTCAAATTGTGATGAAATTAGGAATCCCGACATTTTCTCTCTAAATTTCAATTAGCTGCTGATTTTGGCAATTTTAATTCAAGCTTTTAATTTTAAATTTATAAAATATTTGATATTTGTCGGTTCGTTAATCTCTTCGAACCTATTTCAAACCATTTTTATTTCATTCTCATACTCAGTGAAAAACAATGCTCAGAAATGAAATAAGAGTAGAATCTATAGGTGTTCAAAACTAAGATGGTCTAATGGCTCTAAAAACACTCCAGGCTTAATTAAAACTTATAACAACTAACAAACTTTCACACATGAAACCATATTGGTGTAATTTTTATATTAGAAAAAATTAACCGACATGTAAATAGATCCCCAGAGTGGTGATTCACCCTGGCTCTGCCTCACCCTTGACACCCCTGGCGCGTGGCTCTGAGTGGCTTCGTNCGGTAGACTTGGGCGTGCCGTCTTGGAGGTGTGGTTGCGGTGGTGGTGGCATGCGGTGGCTTTTGCCTTTGCGGGCAGGTTGGGTGGACACAGGGCTGTCGGAGAAGCAGACAATCTGATTAATGATTCTATGTAATCAGGCGCATTTATAAATTTTACAGGGTATCCTGATATAATCATGCGCAATTTCAAATTGTGATGAAATTAGGAATCCTGACATTTTCTCTCTAAATTTCAATTAGCTGCTGATTTTGGCAATTTTAATTCAAGCTTTTAATCTTAAATTTATAAAATATTTGATAATTGTCGGTTCGTTAATCTCTTCGAACCTATTTCAAACCATTTTTATTTTATTCTCACCCTCAGTGAAAAAAATGCTCAGAAAAGAAATAGGAGTAGAATCTATAGGTGTTTAAAACTAAGATGGTCTAATGGCTCTAAAAACACTCCAGGCTTAATTCAAACTTATAAGAACTAACAAACTTTCACACATGAAACCATATCGGTGTAATTTTTATATTAGAAAAAATTAACCGACAGATGTAAATAGATCCCCAGAGTGGTGATTCACCCTGGCTCTGCCTCACCCTTGACACCCCTGGCGCGTGGCTCTGAGTGGCTTCGTAGAGCGCTCTATAGAACGCATGTGGTAATAGCAGTCAGTCACATCCTCCACCACAGCCTGGCCCAGCAATCGCTCACACACCTCCAGGCACGTCCAACTGCTCTCCTTATCAGCTGGGGTCGACCACCCTCCTGTGGGACCTTGCTTGTTGGCAATATGTCTCCTTGGAGGCTTGACAGCAACTCTTTTCGGTCTTTTACCCCCAGTAGTGGTAAACGATTTGGTCTCGTGACTTAAGGTATGTTGCAGGGGTGCGGCATAGTGGCCAACTCTTTGTAGCATCATCGTGTAGTCTCTTCAATTCACTTCTTACTGCATACATAAGAGAAAGTTTTCCACTTTTATTTATTGTATTGATTTTCAAATGTATTGGCAGTCAACTGATTATTGTCACTTATTTATTTCTTTTTGCTTTCCATCACAAGATAAGCATGTAGCGAAGCGTAATTTCATCGATTGAACATTCACTCGCTACAACCAAAAAAACTACCAAGAAAGAAAAGGGTTTAGACAGATATTAAAAAAATAAACATGTAGTAATCTATTCCCAGCTTCGATGGTTGGTCTGCCTACTTCATTAGAAAATTCCTGGTGTCCATGAATTTCTTCCAAATGTTTGAACGTATTCTCCAGGGATGACACGAGCGTTCGCTAAAACAATTCACTATCCCCAAGCTCTGATATTCTGACTCATTGGACTACAAACACCACTTACTCTCATATATGAATATCTCAATTCATTCCTTTTCTTACCATTAGATTTTGAAAGCATTTCCGGAAGATATTTGAAGAATGTTAGATCACTAAATTATAAATAAGGAGTGTTAACTTTTCGAGCAGATTGGAGTGAATACGTATATTCGAATTCAAGATGATCATTTACGTTAATCACTCAATTTTACTGACTAAATACGTGTATCATAAAAAAACCACTTCAGCTGCTCACATTTGACTCTACACGAATATTTTAAATCTCTAAATTTAATTTTTTTCTCACTTTGCTAAGCGTCAAGTCATTCGAGATAGCACAATTCAGGACCATCTGCCTGGACATCATGGAAGCTATATGATCTGAGCACCAATAAAACGTGCTTAGCCGCGCACAAACTAAAGAACATTCACTGCAAAATTCATTGAATTTATGTGGAGTCCAGTGGCACCCGCACACCACAGCTGCTGAATGGCACCACCATCCTCCAGCGCGCTCACAATGCAAGTAGCACACTACTTTCACGAGTAGCATACCTTGGGTCAAACGGATTTATTTCTACGTACGAGGACAAGTGCATCGCTTCGAAAACGGAATTTAACTATTATCGATGCCGTTTTTCGTACACGTTGGTTACTTCCTAAATGAACTAAAGTTGGTGTCGCTTTAGTCTCGCAACTTTGAAATTTCGATAAATTGAGAATTCCATGTAAATTTTTTTTTGAGAAATAAAACTTACAAAATGTTACACACCATTTCATACACACAAATTTCTTCCAATGCAATGTTAGAGAGGCACAACTATTATATAAATGTCTTGTACACTTGATTAAAAGATGATATTGGAAACAGCTGTTGGTAACACCCTCAGTACATCATATCCATCTGTTGTACTGGGTGACACAAAAGACACTTCACTATTTCGAAAATTCGTTACACAACAACTATTTCAGCTATTAAAATTCGTTGGATATGAAATAAAATAAAAAAACTTGACGATTTTTCACTCATATATGATATCCTAGAAATAATTTCCATTATTATTTAACCACAAGTGTATTCTACGCACAGTATTTTCCATAAGGTTTTCAAAAATATCTGAAGTTATTCTGTTGATTTTTATTTTATTTTATGGAGAATATTAGGCATATTGATGTAAACCTTTCCTTTAAAGCATCTACGTAAAAAGAAATCTGGAGGGGTTAAATTAGGAGACCGTGGTGGGTATGGAACGTCACCAAAACGTAAAATTAAACAACCAGGAAAGCCAGGTCTTAGTATTACCATGATTTCTCTTGCTGTATGGGATGTCATCCCATCTTGTTGGAACTACAAATTCTGCATGTCTAAATGTTGCATTTGTGGCAATAAATATTTCTGTATTATTTTTCTGTAGTTGTTTCCTTTTGCTGTCACGGTTGCACCATCAACATCCTCGAAGTATGGACCATTGATTTTTACACTCATGCCACACCAGACTGTAACTTCTATGCATGAAGTGGTTGCTCTTGGATTATCCTAGTAGCTTTATCACACCAAAATCGGTAGTTTTGTTTATTAAAATGGCCACTGATATGGAAATGGGCCTCATTAGACATGATTAGGTGTAAAATAATAGTCTCATCATTCGTATGGCATAGAAATGCACGCGCGAAGTTGTTTCTTTGTTGATGGTCTGACAACTTTGAAACGGTTTAAAATCTTTTGTTAGGATGCGTTGCAACGATCGTTGTGAAATTCTTAGTTGACTGGAACGTTGTTTGGTAGACGTTTTTGAATTTGCTCAATACTCAATGAAACACGTTGAATTACACATGAATTTCGTATCGTTTTCGATCTGCCAGAGCGTTCTTTGTCTGCCTTTGAGCCCAAATCTCTGAATCTTGAACTAATTGCAATAATGCAATTTTTGAAAGGCCATTATTGATTGAATGTTCTTAAGAAGTTCTTCTGCACTGCAACTAGTTTTCCATTGCGAGAGAAATAACTCTCCTCTATTTTTGTTCATTGGTCCTTGCTGTATTTTGGCACTCTTGGGATATAATAATTGTGTAAATTTTGATTAAAAAACATGATTTAAATTTGTATCATCACTATAGTATAAAATCTCAAGATTTCTCCTTCATTTCATGTGGAACGCAATTTTATGGCTTTATTAGTTGTGGCGTAATAAATGTTCAAAATGGTAAACTGATTTTTGCACTACCTTGTATCTTCTTCATACACATATTATGTATAACTTGGCGCAGGTTTTCTCGTGGTGAACCAAGACTCTTTGCATAAGTCAATAAGAGCTACACGCAATGTGCTGCATTATGAGTTACGTGTGGTTACTTTCTAGACCAAACATAAATGATCAAACCACTACATTGATGAAGGAAATGACGCCTGCAAAATATTTAAGTAATAATGACCACCAAAATATCTGTGTAAATGAACATGGAATTTCAGCGAATATGATAGGAATTGAATGTAGAATTGCTGAATTCATTTTCAAATATTATTTTGAGTGATCCCTCATAGTTTTCTTAGCTGACTATTCTTAGTCTCTTCTCGTCTGATTTTAAACTTAGATTTGCGTTCAATTAAATCAACCATTGCTTACAAGTGGCTGGTTTTTTCAAGCATTTGCACGGTTGTTTCTTATTTACTCCGAGTTCAGATAGTACCCAATAACTTTATCTAATATGAAATAAAATGTTTTTTTATTCTGAGAGGCGACTCAACCAAGCTATGAAATATTACCAGTGTCTCCGCAAGTGTCATGGAACTGTGTTGCGAGCAGGCAACATGCAAGCATTGTGTATCATGAATGCTCCTTTATTAAACTGACTCAAAAGACAGCTAACATAACAATAGTTTGATAACGGTGAGAAGTGTAACTAGAACGAATAAATTTCAAATAAATTTTTTTTATGAATAATAAAGTAAACCACCAACCGAACGAGAATCTCTTTGATGTTCTTTAAAATGGAATGAGAGTAACAACACAAACAAAACCCGCAAAAAAAACAAATCAAGCTCTATCACCTTGAATAACAATCAAGATTTCAAAGTCAAAGTGTTTTCAAAGTCTAAGTTGCATTTAGTCGAAAAACAAGGAGCAAAAGTATTTTGGGGCAACATGTTTGTAGAACTTCGTCTTGAAATTGTACTGGGTGCGACAACATAACTTCTTTTTTTAAAATACGATTTACTTTGAAAAAAGAAAATTATGTTCCTGCACCCTGTATTAGGAGAGTCATTCTTGCACATGTATTTTATGTTTGACCAAATTCAAATGCATAAAATGATGTATAACTCACCCATACGTACTTTCTCTAAATTAGGGAAACTGGAGTTGTGCATAACATCGTTCACAGGACAGTCGCCGTCTCTGAGCTCCCGTTGCCTCAACGCATGCTCCACCCTGCAATACCGGCCAGCAGTACAGACGGGCCTGGAAATTCGAGGGGCATTGAACAGA
>VCRD01000924.1:106020-123825 GCA_006783055.1 Trinorchestia longiramus
TGTCATCCCATCTTGTTGGAACTACAAATTCTGCATGTCTAAATGTTGCATTTGTGGCAATAAATATTTCTGTATTATTTTTCTGCAGTTGTTTCCTTTCGCCATCACGGTTACACCATCAACATCCTCGAAGTATGGACCATTGATTTTTACACTCGTTATGCCACACCAGACGGTAACTTATGTGCATGAAGTGGTTGCTCTTGGATTATCCTAGTAGCTTTATCACACCAAAATCGGCAGTTTTGTTTATTAAAATGGCCACTGATATGGAAATGGGCCTCGTCAGACATGATTAAGTGTAAAATAATAGTCTCATCATTCGTAAGGCATAGAAATGCACGCGCGAAGTTGTTTCTTTGTCGATGGTCTGACAACTTTGAAAATTGAGTTACTTGAATTTTATATTGAAACGGTTTAAAATCTTTTGTTAGGATGCGTTGCAATGATCGTTGTGAAATTCTTAGTTGACTGGAACGTTGTTTAGTAAACGTTTTTGAATTTGCTCAATACTCAATGAAACACGTTGAATTACACATGAATTTCGTATCGTTTTCGGTCTGCCAGAGAGTTCTTTGTCTGCTTTTGAGCCCAAATCTCTGAATCTTGAAATAATTGCAATAATGCAATGTTTGGAAGGCCATTGTTGATTGAATGTTCTTAAGAAGTTCTTCTGCACTGCAACTAGTTATCCATTGCGAGAGAAATAACTTTCCTCTATTTTTGTTCGTTGGTCCTTGCTGTATTTTGGCACTCTTGGGATATAATAATTGTGTAAATTTTGGTTAAAAAACATGCTTTAAATTTGTATCATCACTTTAGTATAAAATCTCAAGATTTCTCCTTCATTTCATGTGGAACGCAATTTTATGGCTGTATTAGTCGTGGCGTAATAAATGTTAAAAATGGTAAACGGATTTTTGCACTACCATGTATCTTCTTCATACACATATTATGTATAACTTGGCGCAGGTTTTCTCGTGGTGAACCAAGACTCTTTGCATAAGTCAGTAAGAGCTAAACGCAATGTGCTGCATTATGAGTTACGTGTGGTTACTTTCTAGACCAAACATAAATGATCAAACCACTACATTGATGAAGGAAATGACGCCTGCAAAATATTTAAGTAATAATGACCACCAAAATATCTGTGTAAATGAACATGAAATTTCAGCGAATATGATAGGAATTGAATGTAGAATTGCTGAGTTCATTTTCAAATATTATTTTGAGTGATCCCTCATAGTTTTCTTAGCTGACTACTCGTAGTCTCTTCTCGTCTGATTTTAAACTTAGATTTGCGTTCAATTAAATCAACCATTGCTTACAAGTGGCTGCTTTTTTCAAGCATTTGCACGGTTGTTTTTTATTTTCTACGAGTTCAGATAGTACTCGATAACTTTATCTAATATGAAATAAAATGTTTTTTTATTCTGAGAGGCGACTCAACCAAGCTATGAAATATTACCAGTGTCTCCGCACGTGTCATGGAACTGTGTTGTGAGCAGGCAACATGCAAGCATTGTGTATCATGAATGCTCATTTATTAAACTGACTCAAAAGACAGCTAGCATAACAATAGTTTGATAACGGTGAGAAGTGTAACTAGAACGAATAAATTTCAAATAAATTTTTTTTATGAATAATAAAGTAAACCACCAACCGAACGAGAATCTCTTCGATGTTCTTTAAAATGGAATGAGAGTAACAACACAAACAAAACCCGCAAAGAAAAACAAATCAAGCTCTATCACCTTGAATAACAATCAAGATTTCAAAGTCAAAGTGTTTTCAAAGTCTAAGTTGCAGTTAGTCGAAAAACAAGGAGCAAAAGTATTTTGGGGCAACATGTTTGTAGAACTTCGTCTTGAAATTGTACTGGGTGCGACAACATAACTTCTTTTTTTAAAATACGATTTACTTTGAAAAAAGGAAATTATGTTCCTGCACACTGTATTAGGAAAGTCATTCTTGCACATGGATTTTATGTTTGACCAAATTCAAATGCATACAATGATGTACAACTCACCCATACATACTTTCTCTAAATTAGGGAAACTGGAGTTGTGTATAACATCGTTCACAGGACGGTCTCCGTCTCTGAGCTCCTGTTGCCTCAACGCATGCTCCATCCTGCAATACCGGGCAGCAGTACAGACGGGCGTGGAAATTCGAGGGGCATTGAACAGAAGCAAATCCTTCATCCCTGGAGTAAGAACTTCATGCTCTTTTCAGAGACCCAAGTCTGAAAACTAAACAAAATTATTTAAGACAGCTTCAAACAATGAAACAATGATAACTATGATAGTTAACGAAATAGTAAATCATAATGCGTATAATAATTTTTACCCTTTTATATCATAAAATTGCATTTTTTTCACATGTGCTATTGAAAAAAGATCCATGTCCTGAGGTGCAAGCTTACGTTATTCATTACAATAAACGTAGGAATAATTATAAAAAGCATGAATACATCTGTATCTCAATCTTTTAACTGTAATTCATTTCATAATTGTATCCTAAAACACTTTTCTTACAAAAAAATCGTAAAAATTTTTCTAAAACATTTTTCCGAGTACTGGTAATATATCTGAAAATTTATTCACATCACAGTTATTTTTCAAAAATAATTTTACGAGTGCATGTAAGTGCTAACCTAACAGTCACCACCACCACAGGTGTTCAAACACATTGCTAAGCTTTGGATGGTGAGCGTTAAATTCTAAGAAACTGTAATTTGAAATAATAAACTTTTAAAACTATCAATGAAGCATTTGCTCAGTGATTCAACTTTGTCGTGCAGAGGATCCAATAACAATATAATCAAGCATAGTGTTTTTTCATTTATTCGTGTTCTTTTGTGTTATAGTCTCAAGGTCTTTACTCTAACATCGTCGGGCTTGTCAAAAAAATAATTTTATCATAGTAGTCGAAATACATTTCAAGCTCGGGGACATAACTAATCAACTGAAATATTTGTGATTCTTGAGAAGAATTCATTCTTTTATTGGAATACTGAGACGCGTTGGAGAAACAAACGCCCCTTGTTTGCTAGGAAAGACCAACTGACATGCATAGTTTAATAATTCATATTCGCGTTCCAACGCTGAATTGAGCCAATATTCCACCTAGATTGCACTTTGCTTATGATATACTGAGTGCGTTACTTGGTTCTGGACAATTTTATTTTATTTCAGAAGCACTCTAATATCATATTTTGCACTTGCAATTTCGTTGGAAGCAGATATCACAGTTTAAATGGTTATGGGCTTCCACTTCACCAGCTTAGGATATTGCATCTATGACAAAACACAGTTTAGATGTATGTGTAAATCAACTAAAAATCTGAATCATAACTATTCCGGTTGTGCAGAAGGTACATATATATTTTCTACAAGTCAGAGGGAAACTCAATTGCACTGACACTGAAAATACTGAGTTCGTTCCTTCCCTTTCGTAAATAACTGGATTTCTGCTGTTTTTCAAGCAAGTTAGCAGAATATCCAAGGTTATGAATTAAGATATTTTTTTGTGATACCGTTATATACGTGTATTGAATTTACACAAGGTATAATTACGTAGTATGGTTGATATCAGAATGTAAGAAGAGCATCTATGATTTCATTAAGTTTTCAGTTATTGAAACCGGAGGCTAACGCTTGTATTTAAATGACGCTGAATGCATAAGCGCCAGAAGCGGTGACTGTTGGTGGCAGCTCCTGGCCAAGTCGTGGCTGTTGAGTATGCGCTCGTGACCAGAGCAGTGCAGAAATTATGCAAGAAGAGAAACTGGAATCTTCCGATCGATGACTGCCGACAGGTTGTCGACACGAAGCCGTTCTTTTTTTCATCCGTTATTTAAAAAAAGTGTGGACGTGCTCTATGGGTTTTGGATTAAATTTTACTGTATGGTATTTAACATGCTAGTTTATCAGCTTCCCCGGATTCAGGCAAGGTCAGTGTGTTGACGCAAAATACTCTGAAGCTGAAAATGAAAAGCTTTGGCTAATTTCCTAGCTGAAATACACCTTCATTTTCAGTGTAGGAAACACCCATGCACATATACTTTTTGAATTTTGTTAATGTATTATCAGGAAAGTTTATCAGTTATTCTTAATTGAATATACTGCGCCTAAATATAAAATTAAACTTCTTTATCTGTCAATGGTAATAGTTTGTTCATAATTAATTACAACTATCTTGGTGTACTTAAGAGAAAAAAGTGATGATACTCGAATATTGCAATTTAAAGTTCTATTCATTAGTAGTGTTTTATTAGGACTAGTAGTAACAAATAACATGAATTTATCTCTCAATTATAAAAGTTGTCAATTTATTCAGAGGATATCTAAATATGAACCCCATTCTTTCACACGAATTAGAGACCCTTCACTGTGATGAACCTTTCGCTTCATGATTCAAGTCCCTATAACATATTGACTAGGTTATCAAATTTAATTTCACAGCCACGTTGACAATACACATGAGGTTAGTTTTGTCTAGTGTGAAGGAGCTTCATCGTGCATAAACACCTCCCGACAGCGTGCATGCTAGAGAAAAGAGCCGAAGGCGTGCGAATGGATTCAACCAAGTAAAGCATACGCTACAGATGTGATTATAGCTCGTACAATATATGTAGGCACAAAAACCTACAATATACTGTATGTGGGTACGATAATTTCCGCTCTTGTCTTGGTACCTTAACTTTCATGCTGATGTATGAAATATTGTAACGTTGGTCCATGGCAGATCAAGAAATATATCGTGCTGGTATGTTCTGTATGCAAAGCTGAACAGTCTAAGAAAATATTTAAAGCACATTCTTACCTGTATATTCTCTCAATAGTCTAATTCTCTCTCAAGTCTAACTTTTAGCCAGGCAGACAAAACATCCGCATGGAGAAAAAGAAATCATATTTTTCCAATTTCTGTGATCATTAAATTCCATGAAATTGCACACGATTGAATGAGTTTTGCGTCACGAAAGAGGCAAATTTTCATATCGTAAATCTGGGACGATGAATGTTTAAACTTGACGTATAGAGTTTGGTTGAACATTCTTAATTCACACTGTTTAACCAGAGTTCTAGAATTCTGGGAGTGACCGGAACTGTCGTACGGAGAAGAAGGAATGTTGGAGGATCCAAGGCAAGAATCGTGCAGTTTGTTTGTTTCTTTTGAGCTTGTGGTACTCAGTTCTTGCGTCTAGCATTCATTTTCAGTAGTAGTTTATGAAATCTACTACTTTTTTCAAACACCATTGTTTCCACTGCATTACTGTTATAAATGGAAAATTTCGATTAACACTGACACTACATGAAAATGCATTTTTTAAAATAGTGGTGTAGTTTCTTACGTTTTGATTATTGGCATCTAAAGCTTGATGAGAAAAAGGAAGATGGCCCTCTGAGCTTATACAAAGCGGAGCATTATCTTAGTGATGAGATTTATAATGTGCATTTATTTTGAATGCAGATTAGTGAAGAACGACTGCATTACACTTACCTTACACACATTCCAAAGGAAATAAAACTAGTATTGTGTAAACGTCAAGAATATCTTCCAATATTTTCTGAAACAGAAAAGCACATCAAGACATAAATTCAGTTCTTAATATTTTCAGAATGCTAATGAAGTACAGCATACCTATTTAAAGACTATAAAATGCAGAAAAATAGACAAGACATTGAATTGATACCATTTCCTGGTAACTCTATTAAGGACAGTTCTATTCTAAATAGTTGAACTCTAGCAGAATTATCTAATTATACAGTAAAATAATGCTAAGTTACGCGTGTGAGGGTAAATATCAGTGACAGTACAGGCGCTCATGGGAATTGCCACCAAATAACATAACGTACAAACCACCGAGGTTGTGCCCCCGAAATTTCTAGTAAAATTATCTCATACGGTAGAAAATTGTTCGATGACGAAACAGTCGAACAAAATTCATCGTGTGAATTCTCCTAAAAAGAAATAATATGAGTTTCATTACATTCAAAATTTTATGTTTTTCTTCTAAAATACTTCTCATCTTCGCGTTCATTTTGAGTGTCTTCATGTAGATCACACAGCAGTGGAATGTTGCGTGTATTTTTCTGTTGGACAAAATGAGCGTGAAAATTCTATCTCGTGATGAATTTTGCTATGAGTTGTACTTCAGGTCACTTGCATCAATCAATAGCTTATGGTTTTATCTTCATGCGTTATGTATCTTAATTAGAAGTTTTATCTTATATAATATTGAATTTTAACTATCATTTATGAATATTGATTTATTATTCACTGAATTGTTAATGCAGCACAGAGTCTACTCAAGTTAACGATTTCAATTAGACGCAAAATTTCTCTCCCTTTTCAAAACGCGTGCGTTAAACACTTTCAATGTTTCTATATTGTTTCCGTCTCAATTTTTTCTGGGCTAAAATCTCTTCACAGTTTTTGATGCCTTTTGAACTACCCCATGTTATTCACCGCTACTTTGGGGAAAGTTTTACTCTCAGTTTATGTCCGTGCTAAAAATGAGGTAATTTGATTTCATTGTCCATGAAACTTCGTGAATGAAACGCAATACTCATTATGTTACTTTGAAGTACATTCAGACTGTCACATTCAAAGCAATTGTTTTCATTAGCTTCGCTTAAAGTTCGAAGCACTATTCCATTCAACTCTCGAATAGTCTGTAAAGAATTATGAAATCGAAGTCAAAGTTAAACTAGTGCCTTGGAACTTATTTCAGAAAATATTCTATGTATATACAGGTTGAACATTTTAATGAAAACATTTCATATAAACACCGAAAAATTACTTTTCTCTCTTGTGTAACGACTGGTAAATATGTTTCTGATCACTGATTGGTTTAATTCCTAAATATTTATTACAACCTGTTCAAAATTCCATCTAAATGCATTAACGATTAAAATGTATACAAAGTTATTCACGATAGAAAGTTCATGACGAGGAGTTACTGTGATAAATTATGTTAGAGGAGAAATGTAATACAATCTTTTGGATTATTTGAACCTGCTCCGAAGATCATATTTTTCTTAACTTACAACATTAAGAGTTTTCAAGTCTGAAAGCTGCTCGCATCTATCACCAAACTCATTTACAAAATCCTTAAGCTACGACACCTTTGAAAACGTCCTAACCAGAATTTCGACATAACTACAACATATTCTATTCCATTGTTGATTTAATTAATAGGCCTACTCTCACAGAACAACAGAATGACTTTCAACAGAGTACGATCATATCCCCTAGTGTCCTCTAGTTAAATTACTTTCTACAAAGTCTTAACAAAATCTTATCATTTGTAGGCGTCTTTATCTGATGAACATGAACTTTTTGATGACATGATAAGTGGCTCTAACATAATTATTTTAAATGATGTTGATTCGAACAAATTAAGTTTCATTTTATATTAATATGTGGAGATGGCATGGCATTTCAAGATTCAAATGATTAATCGAATTCTATTTATTAAACGTACCTTTCTGGTACTACCTTCTCTTCATTATATTAATTTCCCAAAGGTAGAGTGAAAAATTAATGATTCTCTAGCTGACAAAAAATAATTTAGAGCTCTTTTCCCTCTTTTCCACGTACAAAAATGTGCTGTAATTTCTCTTTTGTTAAAACAGTAGCTATCATCCGAGAAGAAAATATTTTAAATTCAAGGAAATTATTTTCAGTTTTATCACTCGCTAACTTGGAATGTTAGTAACATCCTTATAACTACATTTTCCGTCGACGTATTTTTCAACACGAAGGTATGGAAAAACTTTAGCCAGGATTAGCCACTGTACAGTTTTGCAAATTCCAGCAATGTGCGTTCTTCGTACCAGTATAATGGTAACGGGTGAAAATACATCAGAGGAAAAAATTTTAGGCATACAACTTCCATAAGAAGAATACTAGATCTCGGGCAGTATTTTACTATCTTAGCCGTGTCAAAATTGAATATTAACTTCACTCTGTTTGGTGTGTACGACAGTTGAAGGCTTTGGCCATACATTGCTCATGAAGTTATCTGCAGTGAATAGTGGTATTTAACAAAAATTAAACGAAATACATATCTACTGCGACGATATATACATCGAAATTTTGCATTAGACAAGAAACATTTCAAAAATTTTCTAGCGAGTTGAAAGCCTTGCGACTTAGAATTCACAGATCACCAGTGCTGTTAGTACAAACAAGAATCTAACGCTAAGGAAGCTACTCAGTTTTTTTAAGTTGACCCCCAACCTTTCCTGCAGTCTGATTTTTTACAATCAGCACAAAATTACAATTGCTTAGGCATCCACAGCTGATACTTCAATTATGTTACTGAAGTTTAACAGCAAAGGAAATTCGACATTGTTAAAATCTTCCGTAAATACTGTGGTAATTTTCACAGTAATATAGTATCTACAAGTCAATATTATCCAGTTATTAATATTTTCAAACATTCAAGGATTGAGGAACCGCATAGTCCTACCCTTGACACCCACTGTTTGCGAACTTGTACAAATGAGAACTAAACTTGCATTTTTTAATGAATTTGCTCGAACAATTGAGGTGTTCCGTGATAGAAAGGTAAAGATGTCAAAACAAGTTTTGAGTAATCGCCACAAAAAGTTTGCAGCGTAGAAATTCCAATGGCAAAATTCATTATGTACAGATCAATCTGTTCTTGGTTTAACTAGCTGACGAGGACAAAAAATCAATATTTCGGTAAAATACAAAACGGATTTTTTACTTGGTGGTGTCTTCGTCCTTCTGGCATGGAATACCTAAATTGGGTTTTCTACGCACCGTCACGATGCATAGTAAAAAGGAAGGCATGTCACTCAGAATCAGTCCTTATTTAGCACACTTGTACAATATCGGATCCAATCGGTCATACAGTCACGATTTACACTGATTTAACTACGTGAGTCATCAACTATTCCCTGGACTTTGTGAGTAAGCCCTAGAGTGCTTCACTGTCGTGCCGCTAACCGTATATTTAGTCACGTTCAATTGACTTATTTATGAAAGGAAGTGATGTTAGAGCAGATAACTCAACCAGACAAGCCTTTCGCAAAAAGGCCATTGACAAGAATAGTTCTTGCAATGTTCAATATTTTGTAGTCAAATAAATGTTCCACTGCAGTTTCATAACTATCAAACTCGTAAACGTTACGTAATGCAATTGCAACGCCCTATTTAAATGCTTTAAAATCAGACACAATGTTACTAACTGATTCAATAGTATTTGTAGAAATTTAAAATATGATAGTAATTCGTTCGATTGTCAGCCCAGTAAAATTTTGTTCGCTCATTTTTGTTTTGTTGTGAATTCACGTTTTAATTAATTTTCAAAAGCACGGAGTCACCTCCACCAGATGGTCTCAGCTGCCTAACAGTTGCAAGCAGTCATTAAAAAACTTCAAACTGAAAGAGTTTGAAAACACTGATGAGTTTTCGAATAAAAAATTACTATTCATCATTATCATCATCTCTCTATGATTAAAATTAGGGATAAGTGACGTAAAAGCTTAAACACACACTTCAACAAAGTTCAGTATGGCACGGTGCAGTTTCTGAGCAAAGTAGTTAAATGCTATTATAGAAATTCACAAGAGGATCAGAGCAGGGAGTAAAATATATTCGTATATTCAGAAGAGGTAAACGTACATTTTCTCACACTTAAATTAGATTCATCACTCATCGTATCGACGGAGTAGGCTAAGATTGTCTCCCAGCACTAGAGCTAATAGGATCTAGCATTGGATACCATATTGGGAACAGTTTTATGGACTCATTATGGGCTCTCATTATCTTATAAAAATTTCCCGCCATGATTACTGGTTCAGTTCAAAGAGAACTAGTAACACTCAGGTATCCACTAAGTTAATTTACAAAGGTTACCTACTATTTTTCGACTAAAAATATAATAGGGGATTTCTCCCTCTCAAAAATCTACCCTGCGTAGCAATTATTGATGTAGTTAGTTAAAATTGGAAAAAGATTTAACGGTGGTGCATGGCTGCCAATAACGAATACTTGTCAAAGAGATTTAAGGGGATACAATCATGGGGCAAAATTACGTCTTATCAGCTATTTTTTAATGCCTTGCATCATTACCATGCTTTGTGTAATTAGTCTTATATCACAACCAATCTAAAACGTACAATAGAATTGGAATTGAGATAGAACCTCAAGCATCCTGTTTGTTGCCCACATCTAGGGGCACATTAACACTTCTTCTCCGAATGTAAGGAAGTTTATGTTCTTTCCAATGGTTTGGCACATTCAGAGCACAACATTCTTTATGCATGTATCCAGAACACCCGAGCACTGGAGACGCCAGTGTGAGAGAGGTGTGATGCAGTCCAGGTGCGATGTGGTTAAGCGGCGACAACCTTGAAGCTCCAGGAGTTGCGATACAGGGCATGTGAGATGAGTGACATGGATCGTCTCGAGACAGCGTGTAAGGACTTAGAGTGAGCATGTTTGGATCTATTTTGTATTCCCCCCTATCTGCAGAGAAGGACGGAACTGCAGTCGATGTTGTGGCCGAGTTATTCCAGTGGTTCTGCAGAACGGTCGCTACGTGGCCGTCCGTTTGACCTGTTGTGAAGAACGAAGAATACCTAAAGTAGTCGTTCATGTCTCATATACTGATTGTTTAAAAATTTTACATGAAATGTGAACAGGGGTATCCTTTCAAATGGTGTTGATTGTGAAGTACAGGAGAAAGAATTAGGTTTCAACTTATTAGTGATAAACCGGAGAGGGAAAGGCTAACAGCTTGCACAAATACAGGTCATTTAAAATCGTAAATAACTCAAGGAAAGGAATAAAACTTGAAAACTTCAGTGAGTCAAGAATATTGAGTACTATCAAAAACCAAAAATCAGATGAACGAAGAAGTATGCGTAAAATTATTTAATTCCGAAATATGATGTACAAAATCAGTTCAAGGGTATGAAAAAATATGCTTAGATGTTTTCACGCGTTGAAGGAAATCCAATAAATTTATGGTAAAGTCGGACAACATAACGTTCCATAGGTTGTGCAGCTCTAGTTGAAATTGCCGTTGCTGACGAACATAGGCAGTGATGTTAGACACCTTACCAAGAAAATATTATACGTAAATATAAATCTTTCAGATCGGTATGTATATAATAAGAAGCACTTAAAATTCACTTATAAATCAAGTAAAATGAACGAATTATACTATGAAGCTAAAAATCGGTTAAGATAACATGAAGATGGATTCTTTCCTCCAGCCAAGATCAACGTTTTAATTTCAAATTAATTTAATTTATTTTTAAGATTATAGAAAGTGCTATTTACAATCCTTTTTCCTTCATATACATACTGTAACAAGTGTAATAGATAATCCTAACTCGATGTAAGTCTACCAGTAGAATGTATTACTAGATCAAAGAATTGTCGTGCGTGCTTAAACTGATGCTGATGCAATTATGCAAATGACAAGGTTAATGTTTTTAAGCTAAAAAATTTCTTCTAATTTTAGTAGTCTAAACCAAAGCTGTAATTTGGGATGTCCCGAAAATACATTCAGGGGAAACAAGAACTGTTCGATTGTTGTCCTATAAATTTAGTTCACTCGTTAAAAGTTAATTATTCATAACTTTCCATCGTCTAACTTCAGAGTTTGCAATTATATGCCTCATGTGTGATATTTGCTTGTTATCTATTAAATTTCCATTCTGTAGAGGAGCTTTTATGTCTTTATATGGGTGAAAGCTATATTTGTATGGGGTCACAAATTATTTTCTAAATTAATACATTAATATTGTTTTCATACAAAAAATGCAGTCATACATGTCTTACGCCTCTCATAACTTCTTGACGATAAGTGCCTCCTCGATGCGTTCAGTACTTACTATCCCGTGAATCATAAACTTAGATTGCTCACCTTCCTCCATTCCTCGCTGAGAAACAGCGTCGGCAGAACCCCGCCTTCTGGACTTCGGTGTTCCTTTAGAGGTGATGTAAACCAAGGGAGTGTCACCCGTCAGGACTTCAGCACTGATTCTCGAGGCTATGGGGCTGAAGGAGCCGGGTAACAAGGGCGCCAGAGCTATTGGGTACGAAGATGCAGGAGCCATGCGCTGTAACGAACAAAAACACTTTAGTAAGACGTACGTGTGTACGTTACACTGAACTGTGTTGTATCTGCTGGCGCCTGTAAAGAGATATGGTACAAACTCAATATAATTAAAAATCCCTGTGGCGGCTACTCATCCATGAGTAAGCATTTTTTAAGTTCACTTGATAAAATGTATCAAATAGTGTTCGCATCAAGCTTTACAATACTGTAGAGGGGAAATTCAATTCGTATTTTTATTCGCTTGTATAGGCCTCAATTTTATTTTCTTGGTGTTACAGTTTCATTCACACAGCCCTTGCATTTTCATACTGGACACATTTTACCAATGTCTTGTATGTATTAAGTGGGAAGAAGAAAAAGCCAATTTGACTACAAAGAACATATAGAGTATCCTCATGAAATTGTTTTTTTTTTCCGAACAAATCAATCGTGAGCGTACTCAGCTTGAACCACGATATATTAGAAATATTGAACAGCATTGACCTTGTAATTGAGGAGGCATAGCTAACCTGGAGCAGCGTGAGGGGAGGAGCCCTGGAAGTGCTGAGGCACGAGGCTGTGGTGTTGCCGCGTGGCCGAGGGAAGCAAGGAGACCGCAGCAGTTTGCCAGGGATTCCACCGTCGCAATCTGGAGACACAGACGGCCACATTATATCTCAATTGTGTGTTGCACACATCATTCAGCTTAGTGGCTTACGGAACGCTTTTCAACCAAAAAATCTTCATAGAATACATTTTATGCAGAAAGTATAAATGATGAGTTGAAAAGGAAGCGATATTAAGTTAAGTACGAAATCTACAGTAGAAATTGAGTCTAACTTACAAATTTTTTACAAGGTTGGCAACTTCACAGCTAAAACAACACTAACAAAATAGTTTCGTCTACAGTGAAATTGACGGATAATAAGAAGCTCGTCTAGTGAAGCGTCTAATGCAAGCTGAAGGTTAATAAAATGCTTGGTACTCACCAGACGAGTTTCGAGGAGCGAAGATAGCAAGAATTGAGAGAGAAAAGACACACAGTGGGTAAATCAGGAATCATTTACAATCCTGTTTCCAATAGTGATATTAAATCTAACGAGAAAATTTAATGTACTAATGATAACTGCTGACTCTCCTTAATGACGGATATTGTTTTCCAGGATTATTCATGTCTTACTAGGTCTCAGAAATAGTTGCCTACATTTTTTCCACTTTTGGGCCAAGAAAGTAACTACGGTCTATCGAGTATATCGATTTGATAATCCACAGTAATAAAGCAATTTTTTGCGCAGATAATTATTCTCCTCGTTGTCTAAATCTCATTGACAACTGCTCTTCATATTGTCAATATCAAATCAAATGCTGTGTTGAAATAAATGAAAGGTCTATTCACGACATAGTAACCATTGTCACCCGATGTATGTCGACATTATTAGAGCTATTATAAATGAAACAAGAAAGATTGCCATGGACCAGACGAAGAAAATTTGCGTTTTCTTCATGGCTTCAGGATTATTCGAAGGAGTGCTATAAAAAATCAAGCTCGGTGAGATGAAATCGTGTAATCTTTTCAGTTCTGTGATTATTTAGAGGATAAATAATCAAAGCAGGCGAAAGAGTACCAATAATTAATAAGCTTAGTCCAAAGATAAATGTCTTATTACTTGATGGTGATGAAAGCTACCAGAATGATCACACGCAAGATAAATTCTAAAATATTCAAGATCAGCAAAAGTTATACACTCAGCTACCAGTCACAGTTGACCAGAAGCAACCTACATTCTTCTCGTAAGGCAAAGGTTGAATCCAATCTTGTTCGTGTATCACGAGTTCCTTCCCCCTCGTGTTAACTAAGAGCATGTTATGAAACTCCTGAATCCTGCATCGGTCAACATACAGTCAGATCCACAGAATTCTTCCACAGCTAAAGTTTATACATTGGCACGAAATAGAGATAAGTTTAGTAGTTCAGTTCAAATGAGTAATACTCTCAAATAGTATCATACGAAATAGAATCCGTGAACAGACATGAAGCAACTTCAATTTGAGGAAGATTTATTCCTACATTTGAAGGCAGTCCAGATCTAGACATAAATGTGAAAAATTTACAAAGCTTGAATAACTATGACACAGTATATGTAAATAGGCTGAGTGGAAATGCATGAAATTTATATATTATTTGGTTACCGACTACTCCAGGGAAAATAACTGGTTTAGTGGAAGTTTCCGAGGAGTCCCAATGTAAATTTTAAGGATGGCAAAAATTTTATACGATGGCTTTCTCGAAGGCATTGGTGTTTTTTGAGATAAATTTTGAATGCATTAGGCAGTAAAAGTTGTTTACAAGGTAAAACGAAGTAGGGCAACACACATATATCTGACACAAAATAATATGTTTTAGAAACCATTGTCAATTGAGCTCAGTAGTTAAAACAGACCGCACTTATCAGCTTAATTGTCCAAGTGTTATGCTGAGCTTACCATCGCTGTATCATATTGAAATTTTCTGTGGTCTTTCAAACACTGTTCAAATCTACTTTAGCAAGAATTATGTAGAATAACTTTCCAAGCTCACTAAATAAAACGTGAAGTAGGAAAGTTTCATTTTCAAGTCTTCGTTCACTGATTTTTGGACTAACATAGCTGAAGCTCTGCTTTCATGTCAGGAGCCATATGGATCTAGTTGAATTTTTCTCATTTCATACTTTTAGATCGAGGTTGAAATGATAAATAATTATTTCTGCAGTTCGGACCTGTTGCTGATCCAGTTTTTTTCTTTACCATTTTTGGTTCGCGAATTTATTCACCATTTCCTTGATGGTTCACAAATGGACTCCGAAAATAGAAGCCAGAAAATGAATTTGGTCTCATTATAAAAGTTCAGATGATCTAACCAGTACTATGTTGAGAAGAAGGGATGTAATTGTCTCCAAATGATTTTAGCATCTTCACTCACTAACTATTCACTCATTAACTCATTAACTATTCTGCCATCAACTGGTAGAAACATGGTCAAATATTGTAATTGAAAACATGAAAACTTGAAAGCCAATTTGTTTGGTGTTTTTTGGGTTATTCACTACTCAGTAAGATAATTAGTTATGTAGTTAGGCAAATTATAAATACAACATAGGCAAGTCCCGTGCTACCTTAGGGATGCAACTCACTGACAAATGAGCCCGGAGAAAGCTATGTACAATATTTTACTGTTTTTACTGAGTGAACTGACGTTTTATGCTTCCGTGTAAACGAGGTAATTGTAAAAAAAATTACAAAAGAAGAATGATCTCACTTCCCTACTGACAAAGCTCCAATTTGTGATACAAAGTGTTAGACACACAAGCATGTACACCCTGCTGCACGAAGAAAAGCGATTAGTTGCCACTGAAAATCTAACTTGCTCGCACAAATCTATGCCTCGGTTAGCGTACTTCTTTTCATAAAACTAAGTCATCAGTGTTGCCATGTGCAGAGAAGACTAATGAAATTGTAACAAGATTCATTTACATCTTCCCTAGAGTTGTTGTTGTTGTCGTTCCCCAGCTCCTGTCAGCTCAGGTAGCTTAGAGCTCTCCAACTTACTTTTTTATTTAGTCGACGCTTAGCACGCCTTTATAATTAATTCCTCGTTAAATTTTTGAAGGTTTCAAATAAACATGGTCGGTGCAAACGCGTTGGATTACGCAGTAGTTGTATATTGCTCATAATTTTAAGAGAAGAAAGCGAATGATAGATTACAAATTTATATTTTTTCCAAACGTATGTTTTTGATCTTTACACAGGTCAATTGCAAGTATGCACAGTATGACACACACAGTGATATTGAAACAATAAATCACAAAAATATTAAATCCCTATAGTTCAATAAAACAAGGGTATCTATGCTACCACAGAGGTTGGAAATTTATATAGAGTGGCATGAATTTTCACATTTCTTATTATTACATCTCAAAAGTGGCATCCTCAATAAGGGCCAAAGTATGTAGCCCTAGTGTTCATTTCAAACTAAATTCTCCATTCCTTGAGGAATAGTAATTGTTTATCATCTTCACATTCAGACAGCTCCGGAGCATCAAGCAGGTCCAAAGGACATTCAGGTTATTCTTCCCTAACCATCTACGTCAGGTGTCAAAGATTCTAGCCTATATTAGAATTACTTGAAATTTTGCGTGGAAATTCCACGATTTAGATTTGAATAATTTGAAATTATAATGAAGATGAATGCATTAAAGATTCACAACGAATTATTGTCTTTTAAAGGAACATTTTTCATTAATATATACAGAACTTCCATTCTGTATCTTGTCAACCGATAACATGACTCGGATAGTATCCGTTGAAATTCTTTGGTTTAAAAGTGATCAAATTAAGGATCTATGAAACATAATATTTTTTCAGTTTTAACCTTTATGCTATCAGAACCTGACTATTTGTCATGAATGTATACAGAACTTCCATTTTGTATCTTATCTACCGATAACATGGACGAGTAGGAGAAGAAAGTTAATAACGCAAAACAAGGGCGTATTTTTTAGTGATCCAGCTCCTTTGGTATCGACAATACAATGCTTATAAAACATGCATACCCGTTCTGATTTCAGTTCAATAATTTTTCTTCAGTAATAGATAGGAAGTAATGGGACAGTGTGGGAATACGCTGTCTAATATATATGTAGAACATTAAGACATATAACTAAACAATTTCAGTTCAACCTCAAGTCCTCACTGACGAGAAGTTTGTAGCATTACAGAACATAGAGACGATAAATAATTTTCTGAGCAGAACTCCAAGATTCACATTAGCCGCGCTTGAAGCATTTTGGGTTTAAGCTATTGGATTTTGCTAAACAACATCTTTGCTCTCTGTGGGTTCTATAATGTTACTAACTTCTACTAGAATATTTGGTACCCGAAGTGGATGGTTAGGGAAGGTTGGAATACCACTTAGACCTGCTTCATGCTTTGAAGCTGCCCGAAAGCGAAGATGATAAACAACGATTGTGGCTCTGTGAATAGAGTACCTTGTCTGAAATGATGAGAAGGGCTACATACCTAGACAATGTTTAAGGATACTACTTACGAGGTGGAATCATATGCAATGTGAAAATTATTGCCACTTTATACAAATGTCTGACCTTTGTGGTAGGATAGATATCCTTGTTTCACGCAATATAGCGATTCAATATTCATCATTAACTATTGTTTCATTTTGACCACCTGTAGATTGTACTGTGCGTACGGTGTGAGTGTTTGTCTTTTTCAAGCTTGTGCTATTGATGAAGAAAGTGAATTGGATTAGTTACAAATAGTTACGAGCTATTTAAAAATTAAAATAATTACGCTCTCGCTCATTATTAGTGAAATTTATATGTTTTCCACGCATGTTATGATCAATAATTCTTTTTCTCTGAGCAAACGAATTGAACAAAAAGAACACAAAATGAAGCTGAGAATTGGAATACAATACAAATGTCTTCCTAGGAAAGCCAACACTCAAAAGCACTGGTTCATAATAACATATCGTGATATACTTCAAAAATTCGTGGATGAAAACAACAATAGACTGTTCAGTGCACGGTTCTATTCAAGCGCTTCAGAGATTTGCCTAATTAATCTACTTATGGTTAGGTGCAGAGCTCGTCACCCTAGCTTTCAAAGCGATTAGAAATGTATCAGAAATCTATCTCCTTATCTTATAACAATCATAACTC
>VCRD01000924.1:124027-158362 GCA_006783055.1 Trinorchestia longiramus
CAGTTCTTGGAAACTATGTTTAGCCGTAGATATTTTGCTCTTCGTAGGAGACATTCTTTGTACTGTTATTATCAATGGGAGAAGTAAAGAGGGAGCTGAAGGGAGGTTTGCCAGGAGGAGCGCCCATATTGCTGTAGAGTCCGAGGGTGCGCAAAGGAGAGGACCCCTGACTGACTCCGTTACCGGCCAGCGCTGAAGGAGAGAGAGAGAAACACGGGCTGTTATAGGGCTTTGGGACTACGGCCTTACGCGCCCTTCAACCCCGACAACAAAGCGCATGCCATTTTAACGTGAGCAACATCCAAGCCTTCTATGTCTTCCAAGTAATGTAGCTTCTTGGTTCTGACCGCGTTCAGGAAAATCAGCAGAACGGAAGTTCGGGTGCTCATGTTTAGCAACTGGCGTTAACGAATTTTAAAGATTTCTGGGAAATATTCTTAGAGAGGTTTATAAAGTAAGACCAGTTCTCGAGCAATACATTTTGAGTACCAATGGCTTTAAACTGTGACGCAATAACAAGCGAAAGACTAAAACATGTTCATTCGAACGAACTAAATATGATAGCCTGAAATTCTGTATGAACGTGCTTGAATCGCAATAACTGTGGCATCAGTTGAATATTGTGTCTTTGGCGAACGACTGATGATGTGACGTTATTATATGTGTCACCTGAACCGCTACGTATGAATAAGTAAGTGACCAACCGGCTAAATTACTAAAAAATAATCGAAGATGCTGATGTACCTATGCATGTCTTGTTTCAAGGAATGACGTCTTGAATGCATGTGGAGTGTAGTGACCATCACTAGTGTGGTGAGGGCTGCTGAGTAGCATTAACAACTCAGTACGTGTGAGTCGTCTGATTTGTCAGCACGATATGCTGTAACTTTGTTATAAGAGGCACCATGATAAAATGCGTTTCTAGTAATGTGTTATGCTAATTTCATAATTATTGTCGTTATATTCCATAGCAAACTGCTATGAGACAACGATAAACAGGTATTAGGTAACGGGGCTGAGTCATAAAGCTGACTAGACTGTGAAAATATTTGTCAATGATGGAAACACATCAAAAGACCCACGCTAAAAAGCAAGAGTGTGCAGTGGGATGGCCGACACCTACTGACTGGGTCATCCACAGCAGCCCATGACATTGATTTAGTGCAGGGCGTGTGACAGGGAAGTACTGCGCGTTAGCGAATTGCAGGGGAAAGATAAGATATCCAATAGCTGGATAGAAGCCTATAACAATTTATAATCAGATATTCATGATATTATGAAAATCTATGGCTACCGAGTTTAGCATTTAGATAAATATTTATGGATTTCATAGAGAATTACAATAATCTTCAGCAATGTATTGCGGTAATACGATATATTCCTACAGAAATTCCAGTTTGTGTTATACAGAACAGGTACATTTTTCATGGAGTTTAGGGATAAACATATAAAGATGGCCATGCTTAAGAGAATGAGAGTACAGTTTTGACAAGTCACTTGGGAAATTGACATTGCGCTGATTTAGCTTTATTTACCATTTCCAGACATCGAGTAGGAGCAACAACGAAGCTTGTATCATAGCAAGCCATGGATATAAACAGTAAAAATTTCTCACATGACCAAACGAACATAGGTAAAATGAGTTAA
This sequence comes from Trinorchestia longiramus, assembly GCA_006783055.1. Classification (NCBI taxonomy): domain Eukaryota; kingdom Metazoa; phylum Arthropoda; class Malacostraca; order Amphipoda; family Talitridae; genus Trinorchestia; species Trinorchestia longiramus. Next base: position 125,675 of record VCRD01000924.1, read on the forward strand.
ACTTTCTGGTGCTGATGTTTGTCGCTATTTAATTTATAATACTTAATAAATCGTTCATCTTCTGAGAAGACACGAAGCCAGCACGACCCTCAACTGATAAGCTGTTTATATCGTTTATTTAAGATAGTTGTGCAGTCTTAGTGAAATTTTTTGAATGAAATGTACACCCCAATTAATTTGGTCATCTAAACAAAAAAAATAAAAATATATATAGAGACTTAATAAAGTAGTTCTACGACCATGAAAGTGAACCAATGTCTACAGAAAAATACTTGAAAATAGATTCTCAGAGAGAGTCTAAGCAACGGCGTTAGAGCAGTACAGATGTTGAGGCAAAATTTTTAAAATGGATTTTTTTGCAACCTTCTGACATCCATTAAACGGTCCCATACAATTTGAAATTCAAGATGTACAAATAGATGTACACTAAAAGAAAACTGCTTTATTTCAAATTACCGAAATTAATCATAAAGTGATCGAAGTTGTGAGCTGTAAAAGTCTTCTGAAATAAAAATTAAAATGCTATTGTAATACTTCATGAGAGGATAATATTTTTAAAAATGCATTAGGGATTGAAAATTCCGTAAAATTTTTTATATATTATAACCCGAAATTCATTTGACGTTAAACTGCATGTCTGAATAAAAATTATTCGATTTTTAAGTACTTAAACACATTGGAGAAGAATTACGATTCACGAGAGTTACGTTTAAGGCTGCAACAGTTACGATAAAATTATTTTTATTCAATGGTGTGTGCAACAATGACGCTTAGTGAATTTGATTTAAAAGCTGGTGTTGGTAGGAATAAAATGCCTAGGTCATTAAAATCACCTTTTTCACAATTGAAAATTTGTCCACCGAAAGGAGCTCGTAGACAAGTTGGAAGAACGCAAAGCTCACAGGTGTTTAGTTATGCCCCGCCTTAGTAATTTTGAAAAAGAATTTTGGCTTCCAATTGCGATCAGTTTCAAGTACAACCACGAATCCCCGGTGGGCATGCAGTATATGTACAGGTATGAATTCAATGTAATCTAAATTGACTCATGAACTTAGGCTTACTCTGTCACCTGCTCTGTCAAGTTGATGCTGAGGTAATAATAATAAGAGGTAATTTTCGTACCTGTTGTAATAATTGACAAAATTAGTGACGTAATTATTCACTTGCAATAAAAGATATTTTTATAGCATTCTGTGATTGAAATTGCATCTTCCAATACATCTTACTTTTCAAACACGCGTGCTTAAAATGATCTACCTGTGTGACTGTCATGATGCATGTGCGAAGTAACTGATAAAATGCTGCGTTTTTTAAAACTGGAATTTCGTGGGATTTAACGAACGAGAAGCCTATACTTCAATTTGTGAGTAATAGAAACATTTAATATTTATTACATTCTCTTTAATATATGTACGGTGCATTGTTCAGAAACTCAACATTAAAAAAAGAAACATTAGACTACGTTTGTACTTAAGCTAAATAAATTAGACCACATGTCAAGTGCGTCAAATTTGCGTTTGCATTTATTGCTTAGATTAGATTACATGAATCATTGTACTTTGTGTTGATCATACGTTAAACCAAGTCACAATTGTTTATTGCACAGTGACTTGAAGTTTTGACAACAACTCAACTTCATGATAAATCAATATTTTTTCAAACCATAAATTGAATATGTCTTCTGATTCACGAAAATAAAGTATCGAATTATAGGGGTCGGTTATCAACACAAAGAACATTGTTCATCATATTAAATAGGCTAAAGGAATGATTCAGTTCATCTCGGTCATTACTGAAACAGAACACTCACAGCTTATATATACAAGCATTATTAAACATGGCCTTAGAATGTTTAGATTATAACACGATGACGAAGCATGCAAGCGACTTAGTGATGAGGTCTCCTAGCTAAGAGCACAGGCCGCTGCAGGGCAAAGCTATTTCATTCATTCGCGCTAGAAGAAACGAGTGAGATACGAAGCGTTTACTGTGCTCCAGTTTACAAACTCCATACAATTTATTCAAGTGATAACAGTTAATGGCAGTCCACATGAGAGAGACCAAATTTTGGGATTCGGTACTGCTGTAAGACAAACATTGCAGTCCATACTTCAGCGGACTGATTCCGTCCACTGGAATGTTATTGAGTTGAATTTATTTTTGTGAATTATTTAAAGCAATGTATTGAAAGATTCAATAGAACTTGACATATAAAACAGTTCGCATAAAACTTCATATAATGAAAATTTATTGGTTGAAGTTCTACTCTTATTTTAGAGTCGATAGTAAAACTAAAGTCTTATAAAGCCTGAATAAGTGAATTTTCAATGACTTGGAATTTACATATCTGAAACAGGATGCAAACTGTCACTGATTCTCAGACTTGGCATAAATCAAATGACAAAAACTCATCATGATAATTTTGAATCGTTTTGTAGTAACCTCATTGAATTTGATCATTAATGCGCTTTAAAAATGAAATTAAATGAATACCTTCAAATTGTCGCATCAAATTTGTTGAAAACATGTCAACTTCAACTGAGTGCATTTTATTTAATGTAGCTTTGTAACCTAACTTTCATTCAAACTGACTTGAATAAACGAAAAAATTGTTTTCGAGTTGTCCTTTTCCAAAAATTTGATTTAGAGATATTCTCATCATTTTTTACAAACAAACAAAAGCTTTGAAAATTGTCATTCAATTGACAATCTAATCAATCAATCACCTAATCTATTTATCCTAAAGTACATATGTACAAGTCTAATTGCAAATTTGCAAGCAACTGTCTAGTTGTTAAGCGAAGTTCTATTCTAATTCTTACTATGCTGGTGCTAGTGCTGTTCTTAAGCCATTTGTGCTCTAGTGAAGGCAGTATAGTGGAGGCAACGAACAGATACCCGCTTACCTTGACGACAGCATTTATCATTCATTGGAATTAGAAGTTTCAGGAGGAAATGAAACAAAGCACCTTGTGGCATCGAGAACACTCATGTAAGAATGTAGATTAGCAATGGAGATAATTGATAAATTTCAACGCAAGGAAATTTACAAATAGATGGTTACTTCTCTGTTTTCGCAGGCACTATTGTTGAAAAATTTACAAGAGAAAAATTTATTAGGAATACAAAAAGGGTAAGCGTTATTTTGAAAACAAAGAAGCTGATGTGGGTTACAACTAGAGAATATTAGTGTGCCAATGAACTCCATAAGCAGCATCCCAGTATGGTGGTTGAGTCTCAACACAAAACTCATGTTATCAGCAGCGAAGTCGGCAGAATAATACACCAATTCCTTCACAGCTTTCAGAAATTCACACGTTAAAACATCTTGAAATCACGCTAAATGCAATTAAGGGCGAACACGTTTGTTTTAACAAGTCTTACCTGGGCCTTTGCCCTGGGCTTGCTGCATCTTACAGGTGTTCATCCTCCTCGAGAGGCTGATGCCCACAGGTTTGGACTCGCCAGGTCCAAGGCAGGACGGCTGACGCACTCTACGCGGCTGCTGCGCCGGCAGCACGCGTCGTCTGCGCTTCGGCAGTTTTGACCGCGCCTGCCATCACGATATTAACTTACGGAAAACATGGTAAGCACTCAGATGTAAGATGCATGAGAGCTTTCAGGAATAGTTGTGAGCACTGAGCGATCAACAAACGTCATGAAGGATGGTGAAGAACGAGCTGATAGAGCTTCAGCATGAGGTATGAAAATGAAAATTCGTTCTATGAAAAAATGTACACAAATCAGCTTTTCGATCTTCAACAAGCACATGAGTTTTGAATAATGTTATGTAAAGCTCTCTCGAATTCATGTCTCGACCCAGACTACACCTTCCTAGTATGTGAGAATGGCAAATAATTCACAAGAAATGTTGATGCATTGGTCCTCGTATTCAAGGTCTTGTGATGTGAATCAGGAAATTATTGCATAAAATTGATCATTGTGATAAAAACTAATTAGTCCAATTATCCGAAACATATCCCGACTCATAACTATTGATTATGAAATTTTTCATCCATTTTCTACACATGAATGTCATCGTTTTTAATTAAACTTGTTCTCAGAACAATCTACATAGTTCCCAACGACAATAAATTTGAGCGTATTGTTCTGTGCAACCAAATGAATGAAACTACGTGAGCTAGAGCTTTTCCAAGCAGTACAATGCTTGTATCAGCATCGTAAGCGAAACTTTTTGCTTAATTCAGACAAATAAAGATATTCTGAACAAAGCAACTATATATCTTTTCTTTAATCGATCTTTAATTCTCAATATTATGAATAACATCTCTTCGTTTAGGACCAGACGAGCTACCTAAGCAAAAAATCGTCAAGACTTGAGTGTGACTGTTGGACATGAAGGAGCTCACAGACCTGAGTGTGACTGTAGGATATGAAGGAGCACACAGGCCTGAGAATGACTGTTGGACATGAAGGAGCTCCTAGACTTGAGTCTAACTGTTGGACATGAAGGAGCTCACAGACCTGAGTGTGACTGTAGAACATGGAGAAATTGGACACGATGACGGGCACTGGTAAGGAGATGGTGAGCACGCCTGCTATGGCACATAGGGTGCCCACGAACATGCCTGCGTAGGTGCGCGGGACCATGTCACCGTATCCCACCGTCGTCATGGTCACAATAGCCCACCACAATCCACCCGGGATGCTCTGAAAATCGTTTCTGGGGTTCACCTGGAAAGTACAAATAGAGCAATTAAATTTTTTTTTATAGTTAGCGATCCTAGGAATACCGACTACATGGCATGATCGGCTACAACTATCCGAATATTATATATTATTTGATGAACACTGGAAACAAAACTGGACACGTATTGGTCGAAACTACAGTACAAAAATCAGAAGAAGCTTGCATCTTATTAACGTTTGCACAGTATGATGGGTTAGCAAAGGTTATTTGAGCCAGACGGCAATGTACCTTCATTGCCTCTACCGCTCACTTCATTGTACGCCTCTCAATGATACTACAATTTCTTCGATCGAAATTTGTTCCCCCTAATTTCAGGTCTAATTGACGATATACCTTGAATAGAAAAATTTATAGTTCACACACTGTCATTATGAGCAGTTGGTTTACCATTTGTCACTCGCAAAGTACTATAACGTTGAGCCATTTAGTTGATCGCTAGAAAATATAATTTTTCAGTGGATTTACGAACAACGGTTGAGACGGAATCGATCCGCAAAAAGTGAATTATAAAGAACACTATCTTTGAATTTCAATCCTGAGGAACAACTCAAACTGCCTGCACTAGTTATGTGACCCTATTTCAAGTTCAATGGGCCATATTACAGAATTGACAAATGCACCTATTGCATAAGGCCATAAAGCACTCCCTACAATGAAATCTGTTTCATGCCGTGATGCTTCCGCTTTAATTGGAGATCGTGCGCAGTCACCTGAAGTCTCTCGGCGTAGTAAACAAGACTGGCGAATACGACGATGCCGAGAACCAAGAAGAAGACTAGCAGGGTGAGCTCTTTGGCAGACGCTTTGAAAGTGTGCACCAGAATTTTAAGCCCACCGCTATGCCGAGTCAGCTTGAACAGCCTCATGATGCGGATGATGCTCAAGAACTCGATTACTTCGGCCGACTTGCCAGAGTCGTCTGCAAACACTCAAATGTAAGCAAAACTTGCAACACAAGTGTGAACAACGTTTACTAGTCAAATTACAGGTGTTTGCTATACGCTAAATCTCCATTGAGATTAAACTCCTAAAACTTCAGTAAGAGGTGAAAAAGGAAAATTACAGGACAGTTGAGAATGACTAGGTATGCAGTTGAAATAGGTTTCAGGCCTTTAAAGGCTAAAATGACCATCAAATGTTGCTTTCCGTTACATAAGTGAAGGGAGGCAGAATACACGACTGCAACAATCGTAGTTGCTCTTTAAAGAACAAACTGGCACTGTGGCGGGGGCTTCCATTAATGCCCAATAAAAACTACGGCCTTTTAAAAGATAAATTAATGGCTATTGCCGGGTTCCACATCAGTCACTTCGCACTTAAAGATTCTCAAATAATCGTGTGTTACCTTTCTTGATTTGCTTCTCCTTAAATCATCAAGGAATGAATTTAAAGCTGTACAACAAATGAGCACAGTCAGTGAAATATCATTCTCATGTTTTTGTGCCATTAAGAGGAAGTACGAATTGCCTTTATGCTCTTCGACAGCGTAATGCACATTTTCGAATTCGTTACAAAGGTTTATTAAGCTGAGAAATATTTTAAAAATATTGTCAGCGTTTGTACAATTCAAGCATATTTTAAGGTTACTAGCCTAATTTCTTTCAATATAATTCTATGTGAAATAATTTATATACGGAATGGCAGAAATCGAGCTTTCATTACAGTTTTAACTCCTACTATGCCACATGAGACAAGCTGTTCCACTATAGCGTTTCTAAAAATGTGAAAGATTCTTAACGTGAACTACTTCAACTAACTGATAATTATAAACTCCCTAAAAATTTGTTGGCAATTTGTATTATGTAGATATTGCTGTGAAAATTTCTGTGCAAAACGTTTATGATATGCCAGTCATTATATACTTTCATTTTTCACTAAATCAATCTAAAACAAAAAGATTATTCCATCTAATTAATTTCTTAAAAATAAAATCATTATAGGAAGGGCTTGAAACATTACTTCGAACCTACTTCTAACTGACAGAAGACGAATAAGTGTACATTTTTCTATAATAAAACTTTTGTCATGTATGCAAGCATTTTCCAAGCTAATTAAACGATTTCTAGAATAGTTAAAGAATGTCAAGAAACTCTACAATTGATGATAAAGAAAAAGAAAAAATTTCTGGCATTCATTATGAGGGAAATTCGAAAAGTTTCATTGAAAGAGAATTATTAAGGTCATGTATGATCGTGATGATTATTTGAGAGATCGTGAGTGTTATGGTACGATAAATATCCAGACATCCAACCTAAAATCACAACCGTAGCTCGACTTCGACTCAGTGAGAAGCTTCATAAGGTAAATTATGCTCACCAGATCTGTAATAGCATGTAAATTTACCGGTCACCCCGTGTAAAGCTAGTCAACTTCAACATGCTTCACCTCGTCTCATGTTTCGAAACAGAAAAAATATCCTTGAATCCTCATCAACAATAATAAGAAACGTTCAGACTGGGTAAAGAAAAAAGAAATTCAGATCCAAGGGGTAGGTAAAGACCATCAGTGGGGTTTTTTGATGAGAAAAAGTTTCATTTAGATGGACCTGATGATTGCCAGCATTACTGGCATGATTTAAGGAAGGAGGAGCAACTCTTTTCAGAACAGTCATTCGGTGGAAGACCTGTGAAGATCTAGGGAGCTTTTCCTGCGACTGGTAAAGCTGATTCATTGCTTATGGAAGGAATACAAAACTTTGCACTTCACATAGATGTGTTGGATGAAAGTCTTATGGTTATTTTTAATGTTTTTAGGAACAATAATGTCAGTTTTTAGCAGGAAAATGCTGCAATTCACGACTCTATGGTGACGAAAGACTGGTTAAAAGCCAATCACATTGCATTTTTAAACTTGCCATAAAAATTTCCAGACTTGAATCAAATAATATGTATGTGGGAATTCTATCAAGAAATTTTCAGTAATGAAAGACAATTTAAAGATAAAAAGTCCTCAAAGTCCTGCAGTAAGCAATATTGGAGGAAATATTATTTTGCAACTCTTGCCAACCTCATTGATTCAACGCCAAAAGAATGCATAACAATTCTGCAATCGTAAAAAATAAATGCAGGTACAAAATTTATCCCACATTTATGGTAAATTCAATTTTTCAAGAACAGAATATTGTTACAGTGAGATACATTCTTTATGATATATATTAAAAATGTAATAACACAGAGGGCATTCGTTTCAACATTGAAGCATAGGATACATTTTCATGCGTCTACAGAATATACACCGTAAAGCTATATTTTTGCAAGATGCGTTTCTTTTTCTTAACAAAAAGAAATGCTCCAAAAATCCTCACTCTAGAGCAGAAGAATTTCTAGTTCAGCTCTTCCTTTCCTGCAACAAAGTATTCAGCCAGAGGCAGGAAGCTGGAACAGGAAGCATTTTCTCATGGGAACTTTATTCCGATGGACAAAGATTGTTCGATATAGCCTGGATCTTAAACAAAAAACACTCGTAAGCTATCTGCCATCTTGGGTTGGACTCGGAAACAAAGTTATTAGGAGTAAACGTGATAATTTCATTTCAAACCTGAAAAAACAGTCAATTCCTCGAAAAAAACACGCCTGAACTAAGAATTTTCTCACTAGTTTGATACCTATTTGTTAGAAGATGGATAACGGTATAATAAACAATGCCCAGAAGAATTTGAACTTTTGTTTTGAAAAATGGCATTTCCTACCCACGAAAAATTTCGGTGCTTGTGATATAGTAGTAGGCAGAATAGATTGTATTATATACTGAAGTACGTATTCGATATTTCAGTGGTGTTGCAGAGGAAACTAAACCTCTGCAACACAGGCGGCAGACCACCCTGAGCAACTCTATTTGAAGATGTTGATGTGGTAAAGAACGATTGCAAATGATACTTCAGGCTCGAGGTCTGACACCAGCCTGTAGAGTGCGACTTGGAAATGTTATTATGGTGCAATTTTAAATTCATTGGAAAAATTTTGACTTATAGCAAGAAAATACAAGTTTTTTAAAATAACAGAACAGTGTATCAGCATAGAATTAGATTTCAACTGATAATATGAAAAAAAATCTCTCAAAATTGCACATATATCTCACATTTATGTTAAAGCAGTCGTAAGACTTCAGGAAGTCGTAGATCTCGTTTTCAACGAAGTTGCGAGAGTTGAAATATAAAAACAAGAGAAATTTGATCGTTCTTTTATACTTTGTTTTATGTCGACAGGCTTTTTGGAAGAAATTGCCCATTCGATTTAATTTTTTACGGTATAAATCAAAGGAGTAAATCCCAAACGAACGATATTGAAAATTTGTATAGAAACCGGTCATTAGTTTTCGAAATCTGTCATGTTAAGTGAGGATGCCAGTCAGCGTTTATGTACTTCAATTTTGTTGAAAGGGAACTCGTTAAGCTTTCTGTAGTGAGCGCTCGACAGGGTCATTAAGCATTCATTTTTTGCCTCGTTGCTCTCAGTCGATCATACGAAGTCATAAATTCAAGCCAAGCATCGTAAATTTGCCCTTGTTATAAGTTAGGGAGACGATAAACAGATGAAAATTTGTCAGAACCAGGGCCAAACTTAGGGAATAAGATAGACAGAAAGTGATGTAGAACGCATTACTCAAACGCTACTATTCAAGCTGGCACGAAGAAGAAACCATTTTTGTGACAAGACTTCGTTCGAGTCTTTGCAAAAAGGTTTCCCAGCCTCGCTCTCACGCTGCATAGCCGTAAACAAACAACTAAGCGCTTAACATTGTGTACATGCAAAATTTCACGTGGTATGTCTACACATAAGTGCATGTGCACACATATGTGAGTTTGGGAGCAGAAGCTCAAGCGTGCATGTATCGAACCCTGAGAAAGTACGAGTATGTATGGCTCATGATGAAGAACTCGTCAAATTCCAGAGAGGTTGTGCGTCAGGTCTGAGAACAATGATCGTAGTGTGACCTGCAAAGGCCTAAATTATTGATTTATTCACGAATTTAACAAATTAGGAAATGTTTTGATAGTACTTACCTTCGGCATAGAACAAAAATAAATGTTAGTTTTATTCTGGCTTTTGCACTCATACACAACTTCTGAAGTGTGAATGATTTATTAATCGGATATTATGACAAGTCATTGGCCAACTCCCAACTTACAGTACCTATATCAAAGTTTAATTTATTTCCAAAAGAATTGCTATTTCACATAATTGCACGCGAACAACATTCATTCTGCTCACAGAGATACAGCAGACAGCATCACAAAAATCAGAACAGTGGTCCCACGAACCTTCCTTGGGCAAGGACGTGAGCAGGATATCCACGTAGAAGCTGAGGGTGGCGACGAAGTCGATGGCGTTGATGGTGTTTCTGATGAAGATGAGCGGCTGGGGCGTGACTGTGAAGCGCACGATGAGTTCCACCGTGAACCACATGTTGCACGCAGCCTCGATGTAGAAGAACGCACTGTGAGGATCGCTCCTGTAAAACATCATTTCATGTATGATTTGGAGCAGTGCGAGGCGAAGTGGAGTTGAGGAGCTAAAATTCCTGTCTTTTAGAAGTTCTGTAAAAGTTATTTTTTATCAGCTTTTCGTGTAGGCCTTTCATAGGAAGAAAATTTGACAGTAGTATGAAATCATGAGTATGGTTATCTGTGAATATTTATATTATAAAATAGTTATTTTTGCTTTTTTAGCTCATATGGTCTGACGAGTCGATGCTGGAACTCGCCTTCGTATCCGCTCACCCAGATCTGAGGGGAATATCCGACACACATTTATAATTTGCAAATGGTGCTTATGCTCCTTTTTGTGTCCGCTTGGTATGTATGTCTCACACAATGTACATATGCATACTTCCACAAGATAACCAGAATCATTTGAATATCTACCACCTGAGAATTGCATGCAACAGTATGCCAAAAAATGAGCTTCTAGTCTAAATTAAATAAAAGAAAATTTTGGTAACATAAAAATTACGAGGTCAGAGAAAGTAGAAATTATTAGGAGAATGATCATTATTCATGCCACAATTTTTACGTCCGTGAGCCCTTCTAAGACTTCTTTTTAAAAACAAACGTATTTAACATAAAACCATACAGCAACATTGCACTTTACTTTAATGCACTCATTAATTCAGAAGTGCGTGATGAGAGTCTTCGATACTTACTTCTTATCTTCATAAGAACATGGCTTAATAAATTGTTCACTCGATCGATCTAAAGTAAACTGACGAGTATCACGATGAATTCCTGCGTGTGTTTTTTTAAAAACGTCTACTTCAAATTTTTCAGTGTTCAGGAACAAGGAGTTCACTACTTTGGAACTTAATTTTTTAGAAGAAACTACAACTTACGATAGAATGCTTGCTATTTCTTATTGCAGACGAGGTGAAACTAGTTTCCTGGTCCGTAGATTGAAGTGTTACTCAGAGGAATAAGTAAAAATACCAGAGCAAACAAAGACAGAACAAACAGAATGTGTGTTTAGGTAACATACGGTTCAAAAAGACGATGACATCCTTTTTGCCACTGAAATCGAATCAATAAAACATTATATAAATTGAAATTACTTTGAATGTATTCCCCGAATGACTTCGCAATGTTATTTTCAGTAAAAAAGGTATTCTGCCCTTGAAATTCATTTCTAGGAATTTCCCCTTATATGACACAAGTTCTAATGACGCATCTGAAACCTAAATCTTTTGGAAGATAGAGATCATCATATGTTTATCTTTTTTTGGATTGAGGAAGGGAAAGCCCCAATTTATTGTTTATTCATATGAAAATAATGAACTTGTTTGTGTACACCTGACAAATTGATTTGCTACTTACACAGGTGGAAGTCATTACATCAGAAGAAAAGCGCGCGGTTGTACGGTGCACTACTAAGATCTTTCAAACAAGTTTTTCCAAAGGAATAGTTTAGTAACATTAATTAAATACAACTACGATAAATTAACGCTCTATATTTACAGTGTTTGTGTTCAAATGCAAGAAATTAGAGCTCCTCATAACCGTGAAGTTAGTCTCGCAAATTCGGTGTACAAGAACCTCTACGTCATTATTGCTTGAACTCTGTTGTGCAAATGTCCATTGGAGGCCTAACAATAATTCCTGTGAAAAAGAGATGTTTTACTTAACTTGAAAAATGGCTTCAATTTAAAAACACTTGCCAGAATATGCGACATTCCTACTGTTACAAGTATCCTACATTGTCCAATACTCTCACTGTTGCAGGTATCTTACATTGTGCAGTTACTGCATCCATTTTACTTACAGTAGCGTAGCGATATCTGGGAGTTCTAAGAAACTGAATAGTTTTATGACACAATCAAAGTCAGTCACTTCATTTATGTCCGATACTTGCACCAAGACATTAAACTTCTCCTAATGTTAAAAGGGACATTAAAAATACAAATAACCTAGATGAAGTTGCGACGACGGTTTACAACAGTCCATTTTTATCTCAAGAAATTTGCAAAAGAATGAATCACTTTTTTTCATCATTATACATCAATAACATTCAGCATGACGCACACAAATCTTCATCATATATTTATAAACTCAATAACGACGTCAGGAGCTCAATTTAGAGGTACAAATTGGATCTACTGTAGTGACTTTTGATTATCTCGTGTGTCCCATGGCAGGGAAGGTAATATTTGCGCCGCAGCTTTTTGTTAGCCTGAAAAGACGAGCAAGAAAACTTCCGCACGAGTCCAATCTGTTGAGCAACTGAGCTCACTGCAAGCTCCTCAAGTAAGATTGAACACGGGGCAGGTGGTCTGTAGCAAATATCAACTACAGCAAATAGCAGAGAGAGGAAAGTATCGCAGGGTTATTCAAAATCAAGATGAATGCTGTGAGAATGCCACACCATATGATCCTGAATTAGCAAACACATGAAGAGTCATAGTCACCCTGTTAAAGAGCATCAAACTAAGAATGCGTAGGGTATGTATGTACTGGAGTATGATGCTGGCAATCTGAGATCTGGAAAAAAATTCGAGTATTAAGAATGTTCAGAGAATTGGTAAGAGGTGATCCAAGTGAGTAAGGTCTCTTCAGAATATGTATGAGTACCACACTATTTATTAGACATTTGTTGCAACCCATGTGTAATTACAGGTTAGCTGTTTCATGTGCGCCCCCTTCTAGGCCATGCTAGAGATTATGCGTGTGTATCGTGGGAGGAAATGTCAATACGTTCTGTGCGAGCTGGAGTGTTGGTTTTAGTGAAGTTACCAGCAATGGATTATCGTCTGAGAATTCTAAAGATTAAATTGAAGTTATGTTACTCTGTTAGTCTACGGGGTTTAGCATGCAAGTTTGAGGTTGGCCGAGTTCAAACGGAGGCCATTGTTTTTGTTTTGCAGACATACCAAACGTACAAATTGCCGCCAAACCAACAGCTTGGGGTGTATCTTTTTTGTGACAGATTCTTTTGGAATTGAAATCACACACTGTAATGCAGGTCTTAATAAAGCGCATTCGAATTTCAATGGTGTAAACTTCACTCGTCAGTTATCTTTCGATTTGACGATTTTATTCGATTTCGTAAGTGTATTTTTGTTTTAATCTCCCTGAAGTAATTATACTAAATACCATATCTGCCATGATGGCTGATCATTTCCTTCTAACCCTGGAACGACGGATAAAACTTAACAGCATCGGAGACTAGGTGGGGCTATGAGGCCCAGCCACTTTTCAATTATTTTATGACTTCAATTATTTTATTGAATTATGCCTTTTATTAATATCATACAGTTTTATTCTCTAAAAATTACTTAATAACAATTTACGGGCTTGTTAATTTTGACACTGGGCCTCTCAGGCCCACTTCGTCGTTCCAGGGTTGAAAAGAAGCATGTATCTTAGCAAATGTACCTCTTAAAAACACTTCTCAAGAATTGCATTAACATGGAACACTTGTTGTACGACACTCCAGCCAGAGTGCACAGTTCAGCTCTGCGCTAGAGGCCAGAGTTAGCCTCCAGTCGTTATGACTTGACAAGGCTCAACAAGCATGCAAATCTGTAGCCCGAGGTCGATAATGAGGTCGCAACTCCCGTTTAATGAGATAAAATAAAAAGGCTTCCTCCAAACGACTCTTTCAGGCAGTTACATGAAACAGCCGTGATTTTTGAGAACAGCTGAGCTCACTGCATTCACTCCTTAACTGGTTTCTTTGAAAAGAGTAATACCATCATGGTGCATTTATGTGATCACTAATTCGGTAAAACTGGGAATCACTTAGCTTTAGAGAAAAATCAGACACGTGAGGTAAGTGATTATCCCCAAGCAAACCGAGAGAAATCTCTGTGAAGAAAAGTTTTTGCCTTTTTTAATGTTCACCAGCTACATAGTGAGTGAATTACTACACATTTTCTACACATTGATATCAATTGCAAACATCGCCAAACTTCATATAGCTAGTGTATCGTAATGAGTAGGATGAACGAATGCAAAATTTGTTTATAATTTAAATGAAATCAAGAACTAAAATACAATGTTCATTGCTTAACAATGATTCATCAAACCTGTTCATCCTCTTCGCTATCGTTAGAAACACCTCATTGAATGTCAGTCTCACAGAAAAAAATTAAAAACTCTTCAACGATTCAGGAGTCTATTGTTGAAAAATATAATGAGAGTTCTGTCCCAGTTCAATGTCTAAATCCCAAGGAGAATTGCAGGAAAGCAACCGAGGAATAGTAGAATTCAAATGTTGCCACCACGCTCGCGGATCATTTCCTCTGACTACCGTTATCCGAAATTAATAAAGTTTGGATTCAGTGCGGGAAAACTCCCTTCAAATCCTTGATCAAACTGCCACTATCTACCAGCGACTGGTTAAAAGAGAGAGCCCAACGCAGGCTGCGCATCTCTCCCCAATGAAATCAAGTTATTGGAATTTTCTGTTCACTTATAAACATTTTTAGGATCAACAGAATACACTGAAACCCAGCTGCTTTCCTAGTATAAAAAACATTCACTGTCGGTGGATAAAGTGTGGAGCGTGTAATGAAGTGTTTTCAACGGATAGGAAAAATTTCAGAGAGATGAGATACCTATTTGATAAGAGTAGTAACACTGAAAAAATATTGCGATTAATAGCATTTCTGAGCATCACCTGACAGAAATATGGATGCAAACAGTTAGAAAAGAACTCAAAATTCTAGTGGAAAAAATATCAATGCATATGCTACACTAACATGATGATAAACACATAAAGCTAGGACGTAAAAGTAACAAATGTACAAAAGACTGTACATAACGTAGGTGCATTTAAGAACATATATAATAAATTAAAGTTGGGAAGGAATTTCACTAGAAATATATAATTTTATTTTACTAAAAAATTAATTGTTTCGATAGTGAAATTTATTGTAATCTATGCATACTTCAGAGTAGTTATCACAGTTACTGCCAGAGAATGATTAAGTCATGCAGAAACAAAAAAAAATCTATTCCAGCTTTCCTGCAAACAAATTACAGGTTTGGAGTAACAAGAAAAGTACGATGGTTTTTTAAAGAATTGTAAAAGAAACTATGTATTGAACTGCAATTCATCAATTCTTCATTGCGTGAAATGAGGCTTATTGAAGATATGAAAACTGAAAACATCAAAACAATTATCATACGCCAGCAGAAACGTTTGTCTCAAATAAAAATTGAATAATGATATGATATATTTGTTATGTAACTTCAGCGTTCAGAGTAAGAAATAAAACTTTTACATAAAACACATTATGTGTCAGTCGTACTTGTGTGGGTATATGTGCTCTATTTCACTTCGATTTCTTCAAAATTATAATAACCGCATTATGCTCAAGTTAGGTCGCATGCGTATCTGTTGAAAGATTTAAATAATTTTGATAAGGACGATGTCTACAAAATCACTTAACTTACACATGTGGTCACGCATGAAACATGAGGGAAATTTTTCACAAACGAGAGCTGCACGCAGATGCGTGCGGCTCAGGTAACAAGAATGAACAAGAGAAGTACTGATCAATAAATTAATATAAATCTCCAAACCGAGGCCCATCTTATTTCTTTACTGTAGAATAACTTATTTACAGAAAACGAATTATCTTTAGGATGTCTGTGATGAAGCATAGTTTTTCTTGCTACTGAACTCCGTAAGTAAAAGTAGAAGATTCGAAAAAATTTAGGATTTCTCTGTCAGGAAAGGTAGTTTGGAGAACTTGGCGGAAATCTTTTTGACAGGTAGCCCTGCAAATGCTGGTCAATATCGACGGAGTCAGCAGTTTCTGGATCCCAAGTTTACGATTTCTACGAAATTTCTGAAGCAGACGTGGCGCATCAAAGAACACCAAGAGAACAGCTGAATTCCTATCGTGCATGGACAGAAAACTCTTACAGAACGCCCATAGCAGTCCATTACTCTGAGGTGCATCGAAAACTTAAAATAGAATTTATTGAGTGTATTTTAAGCAGAGACAGATCTCAGTTATAATAAGTTGGGAGAACTTTGTATTCATTTGTGTTTTTTGTCGCAACTACTCGTAGAGCAGGAATTAGCATTCTTTGTGTTGTTATTATGCCTAATTGACAGTAGCTTTACACTACGTTACTGATATTCTTGTTTGGGTAGATACTAGAAAGTTCAACTTCAGATAGATGTCTGCTCTGCTAACTCAAAGTTTTTCAGTGCTTTGTGACTCGCACGCTCTACTCAACCTAATTTTTTAGATGACCGAGTTCACCACGAAAAATATATTTTGAACCAATCCAAATAATTTACCTTAATTTTACCTTGATGATATCTGGTTCGGCGTGATACCTTCAAGAGCAATATCTGCAAAATTTCTTGGAAGGTGGAAGAGAATGAAGATGAGATAGAATGGGTTATGAGATTTAGATGCAATAAAGGCACTGCAAACAAAAGCACTTCATTTTTCCAAATGTTTGCTCTAGTTCATCGTTCAAATCTCCCTCCCTTTGTTCTGCAAGAAATGGTGGAACTTATCTTTGAGTTTATGAGATTTAAAAATAGAACAAACAAAACGCTGCTGCTGCGCGCGGCTGTGAATCTTCTCATCCGAGAGGCCCCAGACTATCAATGAAGATTTGAGGCTGCGCAGTTCTTTCACTAATAAATACAGATGAATGTAGAAAATTAATTTGTGTCTTTATCAGGTCATTTTAGTTTTATATGAGATGGAGCTTTGAAATAGTTTTTAATCATTCTGCTGTATACGTATGTGCGTACGTCCATTTTTTATACATCATAAATAAATACTTTAATAGAACGCAACCCGAATATACCCTAAGCAAGAAGAGTTGAAATTGTTTTGAAGAACATAGAGATGAAAATTAAAAAGCATTTATTTTGTTTCATTCGTAGGTCAAATTCTGATGAGGCTTACTCTCATACCTCAAGTGCGTCATTCCGGAAAGTAAACGTGACACTCAAGAATTTAAAAAGTCTTTCACGATACAATGAGGCTAACCCTCAAATTAGAAACGCAAACAAGTTAACGGGAACGGGAATTATTACGTTTATTAAAAATCCAATCTTCCACTACATATTTGCACAAATGGAGATTAAGATACTGAGTTCTGGGATTCTCCATGCAGAACATACAGTTCAAGGTACGAAGAATACTAACGAAGAGAGATGTTATTATACCCGAGGCCTTCTTTGTGGAGGGAAATTTTTGTACGTGTTCATAGTAAACAACTTTGACAGCAAGAATACTAACTCAATCACTCGGTTGACCCTCGTAGGCTTTTCAGTAATTGTTCCATGAGTTTGATTGCAGAAAGCAAACAGCGACAGACATTCGTGATCTTGTATACACCAGCCACGATGAAGTGACACCACTGAATGTCATGTTGAATTACATCAATAAAAAAAAATTATTTGAATAAAATGAATTTATTTACAACTTGCATGAATTTTCAAGATTCAGTATAGTATCAATATATTAAGGTTAGGAACATTAATGAATAAAAATCACTTCTTTAGGGTCAATGCCTTCGTCAACAAAAGAAATGCAACTATACTCTGTTAACATTTCGGAATTGCTGTTTTTCTTAGAAAAACGATGCCATTCCGCTGACACCAGTTTCCAAAAAATTCAACAATATTTCTTATAGATTGAGGAGCTCATGTTCATTTATTCCATAACACAATGGACAAGAAAAGACTCATAAACAAGCTATGAATAGTTTCTTATCATCTACTCTAAAATATATCAATTCCCAGTTCAGTCTACTCTGGTAGCCAGCCCACTTAACAGGCTGTGAATTCTACAACTGTTTATTCTGGTGGACCCACTTGCCAAGCTACAGCTCAACCATAATAATATAATCCGCTGAGAGCACTTACGATGTTGCGACGCTGCAAAATATCTATTTGGTTGGCCCTCTTACAAAGCTGTCTCATCTTCTACAAAACATTCTCCTGGACCATCAGCTAGTCTGCAACATTCCTGATAATATTTTCTTTCGCATCTATTCACCTTGCTGTAATCCCTACCACTAAATATTTTTTTTCTGGACCCGCTTGCCCAGCTGCAGGCCCCATCTCACAAAATACTCAGCTCAGCCCACTTGCCAAGCTCTGGTCCGCCATCCATTTTCCAGGCCACCGCAGACACGATCTCAGCGTGCCTTGTAATGCAATATAGAAAATTGCTGGCAGGAGAAATTCAGAAAAACAGGTCAAAAACCACGACGAAAACAAAAATACATTGCAGGGAACTCAAACCTCTGCGCATTTCCTAAACGGTGAATCGACTGCAGATAACGTCCAAGTTTCGCCTGTGCGCGGCAGTTAGGATTACTGTTGTGATTGAGACGCGTAGAAGAATGTTTGCCGAGCTAAAAAAAACTCCTGGCTTACCAACATCTGAAAAGAATTCTTGAACTGAAAAGGGAATTGATGTAATAATGCGGGCAACTAATTCACTGTGCAAGAACAGGAAATAAAAAGAAAAGATTCGGTTGAAAACAGATCATGTAAAAAACAACGAACCTTAACTCCGATGTAAGCAGAAGTCAAAAGAACCAATGCTAAATCTAGTTTTGAATATTAGTGTTCAGGCGCAGAGAATGTGATTGGACACAATTTGGCCAATGAAATAACAAAAACATTACTATATGTAGTGAGGCATAATATTATAATATTATCTTTTACTAATATATTTATTTTTGCTAATCCAAGGACAGTTTTAAATAGTTATGGTAAAACGAGCACTTCAGAACGATAAAAGTAAACGATCAAAAGCTACGAACAGAGAGCAGTGGTTCATCAGACGAGAGTTAAGCAACATAGAAGCAAGATGGAAGGCAGTGATTGTTAAATATACATGAAATTAGCAGAATTACAGAGCGTAAACATCTATGGTCAGTGTAGAAGCATAAATGTTAACAGATGGAAATAGATTTTCTGTTCTGAAATTGAAGGATTGAAAGTGTCAAGATAAACTGGTGGAAATAATTATACGATACCTGAAAAACCTGTCAATAACTTTGTTTATGCTCATATTGCCATGAAAATTTTTGCATAGAACCTACATGTATATGACGCGCCAATCATTACATATCTACTTTTTTACCAACTCTATATGAAAACAAAATTGTTTAGGGAAATTTGATTTTCAGGGTGGAAATAATTATTGCACAAGCCTAAAAAATTGTACATAACAAAAGTTTGGGATAAATTTAGAAGTAGAAAAAAATTTTTTGGCAACCGTTAAATTTATATTGCTGGAGATCTCGAGCATAATTCGCCTTAAAATTTTCTCGAAAAAGTCCACGTCGAGCTGCAGCTGGGATTTTACTCAGGCGGTCTGGATGTTTTGCCGTGCTACAATCCGCCGGATTTTTCAAATATTTTTCTCATCAGTTCCAGACCTTCATAATTCTTTCGCAATGAAACTTACAAATTTTTCTTCGTAGTTATGAGTACAAATTTGCTCCTCTACTTTATTATCAAAAATAGGATTTCTTGGTGTTCTGTTATGATTGGGCAAACCGTTTAAGCTGTTTCCAAAATACTTGCATACATCAAAGATGTTTGTTTTGAAATATGATACATCTTCGCTTATTCTTCTTTTGTCAATCAGAACTATCTCAGAAGTACAATGTTTCAAGACTGTTTTATTATCATTTCCACACTGAAAAATAAATTTCTCTAAATAATCCACTTTCCTTTAACAGTTGGCAAAAAATAAAACTACACATATTCATTGGCGCATCATATGGGTTCTACTCAGTCATTTTCACTGTACTATGCGTAAAAACGAAGTCATGAACAAATTTTTCAGGAGTCTTATAATTATTCCCACCACTTTATTGTGACGCTGTACAAATACGAAACAAACTGTTAGGCTGCTAAACGTCTCTTTCACAGACTCCTCACAATGCAGAAATTATTGTTGGCAAGCTACGATCTATATTGCAGTGACTGTGGCTGTAGTGCAGACCAAGGACAATTTATAGAAGTACGAGACATGTTACTGATCCATATCATGTTGCACTGAAACGAGACTATGCAGATCAACGAGACATCTTGTAAAGACCAGTTTTACAGCCAGCAGACATGAGGCTGAGTAGAGTAGAGCCTACGAGTGGTTGTGTTAGTATGACAAATACAGGGTGTGCCAGAAGTAACTGACCTTTTTGATTTGCTAATAAACCGAAAACTATTAACGCTCGGATACTAAAACTTGTTTCATTCGAAAGAAAAACTTTTTTATAGCACAATAGAATACTTGGTATCGTATTTACGAACCAGCTTGACATTTGATTTTTGCTTCATTGCAAACCCTTAATTTTCATCGTCTCCATGCAGCAAAGAACAAAGAATAAAAATTTTGCAAATCTACACACGGACAATGTCAACAACAGAAGTACAACGTGATTATAGAAATTATTTTAGAACAACAACCAGTCCTTCGAAGAACACAATTAAATCGGTGTATCGAAAATTTACGAACACTGGAAATGTTAATGATAAACAACGATCTGGAAGATTCGGAATAATTAACACGACTGTGATAATCACTAGGCAATAACTGTTGGGTTAATTTAATTTTGTAAGGATATAACTTCAAGTCTTTTTTAAGAATGCGGTGTAATGTCGATCGGCAATTGAATCATTGAGTTGAACGTTTTCTGATGGAGGCTTTAGGATTATCTGTAACACTTGCAGAAACTCGCTCGATTACAGCTTCAGTTCGAGTTGATTTTAATCTTCCAGATCGTTGTTTATCATTAACATTTCCAGTGTCCGTAAATTTTCGATACACCGATTTAATTGTGTTCTTCGAAGGACTGGTTGTTGTTCTGAAATAATTTCTGTAATCACGTTGCACTTCTGTTGTTGACATTGTCCGTGCGTAGATTTGCAAAATTCTTATTCTTTGTTCTTTGCTGTATGGAGACATGTTGAAAATTGAGGGTTTGCAATGAAGCAAAACTCAAATGTCAAGCTGGTTCGTCAATAGGATATCAAGTATCCTATTGTGCCATAAAAAGGTTTTTCTTTCGAATAAAACAAGTTTCAATATCCTATCGTTAATAGTTTTCGGTTTATTAGCAAATCAAAAGGGTCATTTACTTCTGGGACACCCTGTACAAACGATGGAAGACTTTCCAAAGAACTGCATGCGAGTGAGCTGCTGCATCTTATAGCAACGTCTGCAAGTAGTCACCTGTAGTGACACCAATGCTATGCGCTTTGCTACAACAATAATTGAATACCCACGCATAGTGTGAATGGTGTATCACTGTGTCCGTTTTCGATGGCTCCATCCCTAATGGCGATCCTGCGGACTAATCAAGGATATTTTATTGCTAATGACCACTACATCACGGCCTTTTATTTCCCTGCACATGACCACTCAGGGTTGTGTGCTGGAGAAGTATGCGCCAGTGATTCTGTTCGAGGCTGCCTATACACGGACCGTCTCAGGGAAAGGAAAGGTAAATGAGAACAATAATAGCCTATGGTATATTCAGTACTCTCTCGATCAGATATGAGACCAGAGAATGAGCTCAGAAGGCATATCCTAGTAATGTTGAATACCATTGTACTGGAAAAGTAAAGACAAGAGATCAAACTGTTTATAAATTTTCTAGTAGTTCATGGGCAGGCTGGAAAGTTGCTATTTAGTAAGAACAGATGCCAATTGACTGTTTGAACAACTAAAAACTGATTTGGTGCCAAGGTAGATGCCTGAGTTTCTGTTTGTTCTAGATTAAGTGCATTAATGAGTGGTTGCATTTGTGATTTTGATGCTGAATGTACACAACACATGGAAACGAAATAAATCATAGAAATTTGATTAAATCACTGATATTTTTTATTCCAGATCCTTGAATTCAGAAAGGGGTATTTGATGAACTAAATACTTATGAGAATGAGTTAAAATCTGAATATGTGAAGCATTAGGTGCTGGAATCAGATAGCTTACACCAGTAACGCTATACCTGAGGGTTCACAGTGTAACTTGAGTGCAAATATTTTGTAAAAGTATCATAGAACAAATATTACCAGTCAATTGTATTTACACGTTATTTAGAAATAATTCATGAATTTTTGAGCTGCACGTTCCTCTCAGATTTAGACGTTTTATCCAGAATCGACATTCAAAATCTCATGGCTGATATTAATGAGAGATATAATTCATTGTTGCAGCAATGAAGGCCTTTTTTGTAGAATATAACGACATCAATGCATGAGTTAGTCGAAAAGCATCATAGTTATTAAGCTTTAAAGAATTTAGCCTAGATTTGATCATTTTCATAGTAAACAGGCCAAGACCTTATTTTGTGAGCAAATTTTAAATACGGGTTTGTTGAAAGTATGTTCATATTTTAATACAAGAATTTCATCTATGAAAGCAATATCTTAAATGAAAATAATGAATCTATTTGTAAATTTGTAAAATATTATTTCATGCGACTGTTGAAATTTAAAATACTACTGTATCTGTACATAAAGTTTTGGTAGTCTTTCAATTCTCAGTAGTTTTCACATCTTCAAAAATAGGTTTTAAAACTACACTTTTTGAATGGGTAATTCGATTTCCATTACTTTGAAGCATAGTTCTTTATAGGATATTACATTTTCTTCCATTTTATTCAGTAGAAATTTTCTTTAACATATCACATTACTGTAGAATTTAGAATATATGAAATTATTTCTCCAGAGTGAATACCAGGTACCATAACAATTGGAATTTGCATTAATAAAGTGACGTCATCTTGACATTAAGTTGACACGCATTTATTGAGTCAAAACTCAGCATTTTGGCTTGTGATAGACAGGGGACAACCTGTCCAATTTGTATCACTGTTCGCTACCCTGCAACGCTGCGTGATAAACCAACAGAACGCACAGGACAAAGCCTGTTTTTGACAGATCTTCATCATTAGCCCAGTTTACTTCACTATTGGTGAAAAGCGGAGCAGCACAATGGTTTATCCTGCATTTTTCTTGCATCATGCGTTTTGGTGAACTCGTCCTCCATCATGCATTTTATCCAACTCGTTTTTGATTTTAACCCTGTTGAATTAATGTTCATATTACAATACAAGCTCAACTCGTCCTTTTTCCTTTGAGAACTAGAGTATGCGTCTGACTCCTATTTTACCTCCCAGATCCATCTGTTGAACGACATTCCCAGCGTTCTTGCATTCATTTCAGAGATCCCACATGCATGTATTACCTTCAAAATTAAGAATTTATTATTGTTCTCTTCCTCTCACACGAACTCATCTCTCACAATCAATAGCAAAATCAAAAATTCTCTTGCCAGAGTTGCAAGCTCCTTACCTGTCGTTTTCTTAGTTAATTCTTCTATACAAATTTCTTGATACACTCATACGACTTTCATGAAATGAGTTACCTCATATACACGCGACTAAATACATATACTATTTACTTCCCACCCACATGACCACTAAAATAAATTATTTCTTACGTTCACAACTAAATGTATAATTAGCTCCAACATGCACAGATACTTTTACTGTAGAATTTCCCCAAACTGATATGAATAAAGTCACCAATTATTTACAGAACAAAATTGCAGTATATCATTCATGAACAACTGTAGATAATTGTTTGTACATACGAATGTAGGGAACTTATGCATGTGCAGTTGTAAAACTCCATCCACGTATAACTAATGACAACATAATGCACAGAACAAATTATAGCCGGCCTTACTGTACTAGAGATTCCCTCCTCCCTTTCATGACTTGAATGAAGGGCGGTAACTCCGGTCTACTTGCATGGCAATTGGGTGGAGGAGGAATTTAAAGGCCCAAGCTGCGGGCTCTGGGCCGTAGATTAGGGCGGCCAGCATGCGTGGCAGTTACTCATGTCCATTAGCAGCATCTGCCTTGGCAATACTGACCATCCTTTTTCTGGGACATCTTTACGGAGATATGATCCCAAACAGAAAGGATATTACCGAATTTTTGTGTTCAGCTACTTAGCTGTTCTATCACATCTGCATATGCTCTGGGATACACTATATATAGATCATCGAAGATAAAAGCTAATATTATTTTCTTAGGTGTAATATCAAGCACTATGCTTTTAGATCAGTGCTCTAGAAATGCAGTATGGATAAATGAACCGAGTAAAAGTAGAACTCAACATTTATACGGAGGTACGTAGATATCATAGTCAGGGATTGCATCAAAGCAGCTTTTCTTCATTGACGCCCACTCGCAGGAGATAGACGTTCTGGGTCAGGTTTAGTGCCTCTAACTTGAACCAAATAAGCATGTTAGAGGAACTTCCTCACATCCAGAGATAAATTGTCTCAATGTTAATTTCGTGGATTAAACCCTACCTGTGGAGAATTTTTGTTTCCTACATTTCACAGTGCTTGACGAGAGCGATACTAGTCCCCTGACGACTGGAGAAAATTACTTAAGGTGGTTCCTAGCAAGAACTGCAAGGTGCGAGGACTATTTGAAGAGGTGTCGTTTTCAGTTCATTAAACACTCAAATCATTTATAATATTAGTTTTTATTCCAGATAACCCATTTAAGTTATTGATACAGATTCTTCTGAAGTATCCAAGATGATGTATACCATATTTCAAGACACTGTGAGGGTTTTAGGAGTTATGAGTGGTGAAGGTCATGTTATTCCCCGTTACATTTTTCCACAGGGTCTTAAGATTAATGCTGCTGGAGACATTGATGCTCTAAAAACGGTTGTTCAACCCTCGATAGATAAAATATCCAATAGAAGGTCATATGTCTTTCAGCGAGACTCAGCACTTTTTCACAAAAACATAGTAACCCAAGATCGGTTATCAGAGATTTTTTACGATCATGTGACCCTGAATTTTTGGCCCCCAAACTTGTTAAATTTAAATGCTATAGAGCATAACGAGTTGAACGTTGGTAAAAGGAAGACATATAAACATCCTTATAGTACCATAGCTTTACTGAAGTCCGTCATTTTTCAAGTGAAATCCAAAAAGAATAAGGAGTATTTAATGTCAGCATGTAAATGGTAACGGACCCCCGTAGAAATAGTCGTTTCAGTCAAAGGCGGCTTCATAGAATAATTTGATAAGAAGTATCATCAAGAATATTTGTACAAATTTGATGTAAATTTATACAATTTTTCTAAGATATTATTGTTTATTTAACATACTAAAAATGTCCTCACAAATCCCAGTGTATAATTCAGTGGTAGATCACAGTGTTTTCAAGTTTCTCTGCTGTGTTTCTACACTTTGCACTGCCAGACAGTGGCAATCCTATTACGCCTACTGGAGCTGTCATTATTGGATGTTTGCTAAAAGCAATACATTACGCTTGAATAAGAAAATACTCTCACATTGACGGATGTACGCCCTCCTGTATGAAAGGCACAGCTCATAGCCACTAAAAATAACATGCCTAATAGTCAAAACTAGACCTCTGTTTTTCCTCTTTTTTCATGTTTGGTATATCCTTTTGAAAGTATTTTGAAAATCAAAGACTTCCAGCTCAATTGTTGAGAACGAGACAAGGCTCAAAACGCTCGCATCAAATGTTTTCAAGAAACTTATCTTCCACCATCAAGTTGAATAAATTTCCGCGTGCGTATTAAAATCACGCGTGTCTTCTAACAAACATCTTCAGAGTGACGTTTCCCGACAGTTTGTTCAGTTTAAAATTTACAATCATGGCTGTGGACAAACTTGCCACAGAAGGCCCCCGTTTAAATATTTGTCATATCTGTCATGTGGTGCGAGAATTTCCTTTGATTTTTACGAGTCAGCCTCAGGCAGTGGAGCAATCGCTGCTTTGGTATGCAGATGAAATTAGTTTTGAAAGTGTTAGATCCATACTCGTATTTCAAATAGTATTATTCCATCTGAACAGGGCATTATTCTATACTACGCAAATATGCGTATGTTTATTGAAAAGGATATTTATCACGTTCAAGGATCACGGATGTTTTATCACGTTCGAAGGAAAAATTTCACATATGAAGCATGTGTACTAAATTTCAATAATATTTGCGATAAATACTGCATAACTCAAAGCTGTTGTGGTAAAAGCGTTTAGATTCGATCCTTTAAGGAAAATTCAAAGCGGGGAAAAGTTGATCTTATCATGCTAATTCAGTGAGCGTGGAAAGTGTTCAATTATTTCTGGCATATTCAATACAAGAAGAAATTGATCAATTATTTCAGGCTAATTCAATGCGTCAAGAAATTCATCAGTTCTTGGAAGTACCCAAGCTAAAACGGTTTATATATCGATATGATTCCATAACATACAGAAAGGGGGGAGTTCGCTGAACACGCAGAGTCTGAAGACAATAAAAATGCAGATTTTTAATAACGAACTAGAACAATGATTTATGTTATTCATAGATGAAAACATAACTTTAAAGTAGTTTCAACCAGTTGTGATCTTCATTTATGTAATTTATGAATTTAAATTGTATTGATGTGTCATTCATGAATCCTAGCTTGCCTTTTGGTTGAATTTTAATACCTAAAAATATATATTTGTCATCAATCTTCTTGAAGGACTATTCTAGATAAAAAAGACAACTAATAGCAGTCCCACCATGTGTTGAAATAAGTCGGAGTACGAATCGTACTGCAGTGGGCTGTAGGAAACCCTGTTTCATATGAGTTAGCAAGATCTTGGCCAGAATCACAAAACCAAGGATTTTTCAAGAATACAACAGCTTTGTTTCAGTCGATTTTTACAAATTGAACACCACCAGGCATCTGCAGCACGCGGAAAAATCAATGCCACTAACTGAGCCCAGGGGGATTCCTATGTATGGCATCAGCAGTGCATGGCAATATAAAAGAACTGACTGAACCCAGGAGATACCTGTCTTTGTTGAGCACCCAGTACAGCTGAGTTGTGCCGTTCTCGCTGATGCCAGGGACGGTTACGTTGTTGATGACGGGCACCCGCATGTTCGGGTGAGTCTTCAGGCAGAACGACAGGATCGACACGCAGATAAAGAACACCGAGATCATCGAGATGGTCTGCCGCAAATGAGAGAAGAGGAAAAAAAGCTGTAAGCATTTTGCAAACATAGCAGAATTCAGAAGATACGTGTACTCTTAAAAACAGATTGTACAAATGGATAACTGTGCAAATCCATATTATTTGAAACAACGCAGATGATGAAATATGTATTCATTGACGATAAATATTTAGCAAGTGAAAGAATTACACTTTCAGTCGTAAGCTACAAATGAAGTTTAATTAGTATTTATGGTATGATCAAGTTCACATATTCATACTAATTGAGAGTTAAAGTAATGTGACGGAGCTGCCATTTTACTATAAGATTTAGCTAGCCATGATGAAATAATACGAGCGTGTAATATTGAACTATGGCAGACATTGAATCTAAGGTAATTTTGCATTGTTGTTACGAAAAAGATAGAGATTGCTCTCCGGATGATTTTGTTGGCACAAGTCCTAATATTTCAATTTTTTAAGACGTTTCACTTCGAAACAGAATTCAGTTGGAAACAGTATGTATATCCTGAAACAGAAAGTAATTGACTTCTGTGCAATATTTAGAAAACAGAGTTATTTTCTTGATACTCTGCCCAGTTATTCAGAATTAATCATAGCAGTGGAATTTATGAATGTCAACCCATAAATTGTCATTATGTTTTTGTTAAATAAGAGCTCTAAAAGCTCTTTAAAAAGTTCCACAGATTCACCTAAGCCTTTTGCTCTACGTTCCAACCAAAAAGATAAATTTGTTTTTGCCCTGACTCGATAGCTTTTTCTCGCTCACTCTCTGCTTCAGCCTAGATCGTATTTTGGGAAGGAGTTCAGTCGTTTGTGAAGTTCAGGCGAGAAGGATCGGGTGCAAGAACAGCCCCTGCACCATGTAGAAGTAACGCTCGGGATTTGGATAGCACTTTAGAAATTGCAAACAGCGGCTCCTTTAAAGAAAGAGGGACCTTTCAAGGCGAAGAAGGCTCCAGTTGTCTGACACTACCAGAAAAACGAGCAGTCAAGGTTCTTAAATGAGACAATGGCAGACTGCTTTCCGGTCCCGCTAACTGACAAGGAGAAATCTGTGAGGTGTTGCGGAGCTCCCGTGAGGAAAGCACCGATTTGTGACCACAAGCATTGACGACGTACTTCGTTTTCTTGTTTGCTTCCACTTCTAACAAAAGACTTCATTGTCTGGATGACACACTCGAAGTGATCCGATACTCTACAGATATTACATCCTTGAGCTATGTCGGGGTCATTGACAGCGACAATTCCTGCAACAAAAAGAAGCTGGAAAGGCTACATTTGCCGCTGCTTCGATTTGCTTTAAGGACTGATTGTACCTTGAAAAAACTGCTGGAGCTTTGATTCTATATATCTACGATTTAGTGTTATTTAGGGAGTTTATTTCCTTGTGCATGCTAACGATTCATACGAATTTTAATTTTATAGTGTGGTTAAAATTGTAGAACCTTAAAATTCATTCATATGTTTCAAATAATCACCAACGAATAATGATTTTATCGAATGGTAATTATGCATGAACGTACTAAGATACCACTAACAAAGCATGTACGAGAGTTCAGTCAAAATTTAAACAATGAGTCGCAGAAATGTACTAGTAAACGAAAATACTCGTATTTCTTTTGTGTGATAGGAGCGCAAGAGACTACCTTATTTATTATTTTACACACATATTCAACGAAACTCTACTCTCCAAAGGCTCTACTATAATCACCTCTCATTAAAAAGAAATTGAATGAAATAAAAAAATTGGCACCAAATTCCGTAACAAAATTTTAGATCGGCTATAAATGTGTTCACGTGCCTCACTATTGACTGATCCCAAGGCATTCAATACATAGTTTCAACCACTTAATTTCATTTTCTTTAACTTCTACTTGACTAAGTGATGTGAAATTCAAATTTATCGACCACTTCAAACTATATTCTTCTGAAGCCTG
Organism: Trinorchestia longiramus; assembly: GCA_006783055.1. Lineage (NCBI taxonomy): Eukaryota > Metazoa > Arthropoda > Malacostraca > Amphipoda > Talitridae > Trinorchestia > Trinorchestia longiramus. The sequence continues at coordinate 154,815 of VCRD01000924.1, forward strand.
AATGTGAATGAATGTCTCAGCTTCGATCAAGTGGTGAGAGAATTAAAGAAAAAGATTTGAAGGCTTCCAAGGTTGCTGAAAAAAGGTTAAATTGAGCATAACAATGAAGGTTTTCGTCTAATAAAACACAGTCCAGTTTGTGCACATAGCTTTGATGTTGGAATTTTACTCGTACGAGCAATCATATTTATTTACACAGAAAAGAAAACCGGGGCTCTTCAATGAAAGCTGAAAGCTCAAAACTTTTTGAAACGTTTTTATGATGCACTTTGCTGCATGGCAGCCTCAGGTTAGTTTCAACTTATTTTTTAGTTACGTCGCTTTGAGTTGCAAAACAATTTTTTTGATAACAAGTTCACAGGCTGAAGCAATTTGGTTGATTAGAAGCTAACATACAGAAGGATGTAATGATCAAGTTTTCTAAATTTAATTAATCGGTATTGAAATATTTATTTCAAATGGTTAAAAATGAGTGATACCATGAATAATATTACCAATTTAATTTATACAATACCATATCTTTGACAAATTAGTATTCAATCAACAATGGGAAATATTTAATGCATCCAGTTAACCATGTTGAGACCTTTGAAAGCAATCCATTGACATATTTTACTATACTATATTCCAGTAGCACGGATACAGAATTTTTTTTCCGAATTTGAAGAATACAACAGCTTCTTTAATACATGCACATGTATCTTGTTACTCATCTAAACTGCTCCACATAAAGAGAAGTACAGACTTCTCGGAATCATTCACGAGCAGCATACAGCAGAGGGGATCAAGCAATAGTTTTTTTCCCATCGTCATTCCCAAGTTTGAAGTTCTTCGAAAGTCAACGTCCTCAAGTAACTTCCTGTGAAAATTATTTATTTTTTAGGTCAAGTTTCCCCAACTCTGTCATTCGGGTTCATTTGGACTTTGAAATTAAACTTCTCTCAAAGGGAAATGTAGAGTGACTTTCTATTTTAACGAATAATGTTTGTATTCTTCTGTTTTACTCTGTCCCTCAATTGATCACATTTAACAAAATAACATATTTTTAATAATTCACCTTCAAAATTAAAAACGTTCAAACTCTCGGGAGGCTGAAGTTTTTGCATGTTCTTTCAATTTGTTTTTTATCGAATGATTTTTCAAAGTATCTTTTAATATATAAGGAAACTGTGCAGGAAAATTCATTCTAACATACATATACGTGATAGGTATGACAAAACAGTTTCTAGTCACTCAAACTTAGTTGGACAGATTGGCATTCTTGAGTCACAATATTCATACGTTGATCAAATTCATACCGAGATGAAAACAAATAAAGCCGAGACTCAGAAAAGTGCCATGAAATCAACGAATTAAACTCGCTCTGATAGTGTCTAAAATTCTAAATCTTCAAGCAGTGCAGAAGTGTCATCTTGCTCACAGTCAAATGAGAGAACGTCTTGCGTTATGATGTCTATTATCAATTTTTAATTTTTATTTTCAGTTCGACCACATACAACATAAACTATATTTTAGAACGTTCATTTTTCTCTGTCTTACAATACTACCCGTGACGACTAAATAACATGCAAATATGTTCCTGGTTATCCCTTTGGTTCTTCCTTTGCTTTCGTCCTTGTAATCAAGCTTGTTGCAATAGTTAACATGTCTCGAGAAGTACAATTCCACTCACCTTAGCATAACAAGAAGAGTTAGGCTCATCAAAGAGCGACCAAATCTTGGGTTTGGTTCTCTGCCAGACGGTGCTGTTGCCGCTAAGGTAGGCTTCTTCAAATCCAAACTTGCGAGCTACTTCTTCTTCAGACGGCCGCTCGTTATCAATATCCAACTTGTCGAGGATGGCAAGAGTCGCCTGTTTAAAAGAGAATTTTAATATCAGGCCAAGTGATCGACAAACGTTAGATAATGCAAGTCATTTGGGCCAGCGTTATTCGATTTCATAGCTGTTTAGATTTCATACTTTTGATTTCGAACTACCATCAAGACACGTATACCAAGAGTTTTTGCTTCACTTGTCATACTTTTCAACTCTCTACCCCAGACAGATGCACGACGCATCATTTAAGCTTAATATGCCTGTTCATAAAAACACTGTTAACATTTGAGCATAACTTTCGTAAATAGATAGACTTTCGAGGTAGTTTTCGTTTTAGTTAAAAACGGGATCTTTTTATGGAAGGTAGGTTCGTAGTGAAGAAAGAGTTCCTTACCCCGTCCCTGTAAATGTTAGCAGAACAGTGTTTGAATAAGAACTGAGAGAATGTGAGCAAATGATAAGACACAGCGCATCCAGACACAATCATAAAAGTTTAGGTCTGAGTAAAATCTTTTCGTCTTTTGCAACTGAGGAAGCAAAGATATTTATCAAAAGCTGAAATTTTTTCTTCGATGTATGAAACTTTGAAACTCAGACATATCAGTTGCTACACTTAAGAAAAAGAATGAATTATATACACTGTATTGAACATATTTCTTACACTTAGATTTTAATTTAGAATCCATCTGATTCCCGGAAAATGAAAATTTAGATTCTATCGTACCGAAACTTGAAATTGTAGGTATTAATATTCTACTTGATTGTTGTAACAGTGGGGCAGATTTGAGCTAAAAGTATTCTCTGTTTAGAAATAAAATTGGAAAGAAAACATTGTTAGAACTTATTTTTCCCTTACAATCACCGCCGTGCGACTTGTTGTTTTTATTACATACATGTATTTAACTTGAATGGAAAATTCAAAACAAAATGTGTTTAATTCGTTTAGATAGTTGTTGCATTGTTTATTTTACTTCATTAAACGCTTCATCTTCCGTCGCAACAAAAATGCAGACATTTCATATTCCTTATTTACCTGGACAAATACATGTTAGCATTGTGCTTTAAAAATTTAAAAACTTCTACCCGTTTCCCAGTTACAATAGCGCAATTAAAAGGAAGCTCTAAAATACATTCAAGTATTTACTTGTCTGGAATGCATCGTGTCTCAAAGCTTCGTTAGTGACAAAAAAAATACCAGCAAAGTAAACAACGGAGTAACACTCTATTCTACCACGACTTAATCTTTCTGCAAGAAAAAGATGAAATACCAAATGTTTCAATTATTTACTAGGAAGATTAAGTAATTGAGTGACTTGAAGAAAAACTTTTCTAGAAATTCTTCAAATACACTCTGTTCGAAAAATTCAAAATCGGACTTTCGATTTTGAGGTTTTTTAGGTTTAATCATTTTCTCAAAAATGATTTCCAAAGTTAAAAGAAACACGAACGTTGACTAGAAATTGAACGAAGTGAGTCATATTTTACACTACTACCATATTTTTTCTATGAATGGATAAAATATTCAGAGGTACATAGATTACTCAACTATCATTTGAGATGTATGCTGATTCTCATTACTTTCTAGGCATTTTCCGGCTGATGAATCCTGTTAGCTGATTCGTATCCGTAAATATTTTAACGTAGTTGAATTCAATTCCTACGTAAAAACATATGAATATTTACTCTTCAATATGCAGGTGCACCACTTACTTGAGGTCTACTTTATTATACA
>VCRD01000924.1:170068-188917 GCA_006783055.1 Trinorchestia longiramus
ACTGTTCTCTTATAACAACAACACCCAGTTGTTCGTAGTGTAGTAACTGTTGTTTTATAACAACGTCAAGCAGTTGTCTGGAGTGTCGTAACTGTTGTGTCATAATAACGCCAAACTGTTCCCAGCAGTGTTGTTACTGTTGTATTATAATAGCACCAAACAGATGCCAGCTGTGTCGTAAATGCTGGGTTATGATGCTATCTCAATCAAACAGCCCCAGCTGCCATCAAATGTAATACCAGTAATTTCTCATGAAAGCACCAGCAGCAATCGACAATTTTTTCTAGATGCACAGTTTAACAAAGCTTATGCTTTCAAATTTCTGACTTTCACTCCTAGATATTGTGACTCATTGTTCGAGGTATGGCATTAACATACCCATCCCCAAAGCTGGTTGAAAGAATGAACAAATTAAAATATCTCTGAGCGCTAAAAGCTTCCGCATGGCAACTAATTGTTCCACAATCTGTCAGATAAACAGAAGCAGGACAAGCATGGTATTGAATAGATTAGGCAGAAAATTGCTATTTATTTTGGATTTGTAATTAAATTTGTTAGATTTTCAGACTTAGCTCCCAGGCACTACTTCAAGTATTTGCTTCCAGATCAAAAGTAGAAGATTGTAGTTGTAAGTTCACTGTGGACAGTAAATACTGGATTAATGGGGATGGCAATAAATGGCTTAAAATAACATATATAAAATACATGTTGAGTATAATGCTATTTTTCAAACCTATAACACAAGCAGGAAAACTATATTAACAGCTGTGGACTTGTACTGTAAACTGAGATGGAAATAGCTTTTTCTTCTAACTAAGTATACGATGGAATAGACACATGATTTGTATAGGCTATTGGATTATGAACCTGACGTAGAATTCTTGAGTAACAGCTAGTGTAAACACTTTTCTTAGTATAAAAATTTGTGTTATAAATTTGTGATACACACTGTATGTGTATCTTGTGTTATATTGTGCCGTCTACCAAGACGGCATGGGACTTCGGTATCAGACGGCATGGGACTTCGGTATTGAACCAAGAATGGGCCAAACGGCTCGTTCCTATTGCCTTATTCTATTCTATATTCTATTCAATCAGATCTATTCAGAGATAAACTTTTTTGTTATCATAAGACGTAAATTTTGGCTCTCACGCCTTCCAACCTAGCAGTATTATTATTAAATTTAAAATTTTCAAGTTGACAAAAGATGACTAAAGCATGTCAACTTAGACCGTCAAGGAATTGTTACGGTTAAGATACAAATATCGTAATGAAACTTTCTCCCTAATTCTCCACAATGAAACTTTTTTGGTGTAGAAAGAAAGTTACGTGTGATGGATTTAGCAATTTGCTTCTATTGAAATAAGAACTGGGAAATTGTAATGTTCTGCGATGTTCGTTCGAAAAAGAGAAGCTCATGCTCCATAAAAAGTAAAGAAATACTTTTCCAAATGAGAAGAATGAATCAATTTATAAATGACGTCATGTAACTGGCAGTATCAGTTTTGACTGAAAAAATATTTCAAATTTCGAAACAAATTCTGAGAACTGATGAATTGTGACGAGTGATCACAATTATTCTACACAAAAGCACGATACCATAACTCGTGAGTTTCACAATCTATCAGCTTAGACATCCAGGTGTACGATAATTATTTTTGCATGTTTCATTTTGTTCTCTTCCACATTTTAGGGCAATAGCTTCAATTGTCGTGGTAAGCATACTAGAAATATTGTTCTTCCACTCAGCAGCTCTGGTCTACATATATCCGTCATGCACTGCTGAGCTACGTGATGTGAGCTCACAGGGACTGGACTTGCTCTTAGCTCACGTGTCTGGCGCAAAGTGTCCATGGGAACTCGAGTTTAATGCTTTCAGGAGTGCTTGTTTTTGGCGCATTTTTAAATGTTGTTTCCGCTCGGCAAAGTGGTCTCTGAGATTAAATACACAAAAAATATGGACCCATAAAAGTAGCTAACAGAATTTGTTACTGAAGTGTTTGAAAAGCAACATCGTATCGTATTTAACAAACAATATGATGTATCACATCTTGGTATACTATGTTTTTAGGTTGGGTGTTTTTAGATTGTGTTCAATTCCTTAGATGAATTCTAGCTAATAATTCTCTAAATTCTTGGTAAAAACGATTTATACGTTACCGAGAAGGTAGGTAAATGTATGCGTCATTGCTAAGAACGCTTTTTTGTGTCATTTTTTCGGAAGCACGGTTTCGTCTGTTAGGTGTATCGTAAACTTTTTTTACTCGCTATGTAGACAATAGTTATATACTTTCACAGCACTGAGATTCATTCTTACCCAGAAATTTTTCTTTCGAACAGTGAATTTTAAAATCTATTCAAAGTGTGATTGATTTTTCATTATCCAAGTCTGAATTATTTGAACTCTCTGTATTTTACCAAATTCAATTCATATAATTCCCTACCCATTACTCTTAGCACAGTCGTTCCGGCAAATAGAAATAACATTTTCGAGCGTAAGAACCAGACCATTTGTGCAGATCATTAAAGGAATTTCTAAGAAACTCCAGCAACCAGATCAGAACAACAATTATGAACTCAATAGTGTTATATATATATCGTGTGTTCTTCCCCAGTCATTAGATACTTAACGCGCAGTACACACACCAAACCTTATTTACGTTGATATCCATTTACCTGGAGATATTTCTAGCGCAGAGAAGCAATCGAAAAGGTGTGAACTTTATTTATAAATAAAGGATAAATGTTGGATTAGTAACACTCGTCTAGCAAGAGCATGAAAACTTTTACATTTCAGATAAAGCTTTACGTTTTCTCCGATTTTGTTTGTAAACACAAGTTTCAACAACTTTGAAGTTTTGAGGCGACAAAAATCTAAGCTCAAAGAGTTTCGTTGTTAACTTTGTCTTCAGTCGCGAGTCTCTGGAAAAAACTTGGATCAAATTCACAGGACAGTGCAAACACTCGGATGCGTCGACTCGAATTGCAATGTGACGGATTGAGGTTTCTCCCGATGACGAAATCTTCCAATTTCATAGCTATCGAAAACAATAAACAAAATAGACTCCATCCCACATCCACAATAACAGCTGAAAGTTTATTTCGGTTCAGTTTGACATTTTTTTTCTGTTATAGTTTGGCTGTTTCTCATTATTTGTAGAAAAATTATAAGTTGAATGAATTTTCTATATATATATCAGAGACTTTTCTTGAGCTTCATAAAAAAGTTGCTGGAATGTGAAAATTAGAAGTGTTCATTTTTACAGTTAATTCAAATGTTTAAAAACCGACTTGTTTCTCTTCAAACAGCTCACAATTTCTCCAAACGAACTTCCTTCATCTTGCTAGTGAGAAGATGAATCCTTTCTTACTAGATAGATATTAGGGTTATATCCTTCGGGGCTCTCTGAATCGTTACTTTGCCGACAGTTCTCTTCAATACCAATTTCAAGAATCCAGATGTTTGGTTTGCCTTGATGCTTCTCTTGGGACCATCCAGAAAATAGGATGTGCGAGTTCTATCATTTATTAACTTGGTCTTGATCAGACTAGTCAAAGCGTTAACAGACAAGATTTTACAGGGAGACTAAAGGAACTTTGCGATGAAGCTTGTGTGAACGACGCAGTTTACATTTTATTGAAAATTTCACCTACTACATGGCTTGATTCTGCACCGACGAAAACAACACGCGAAGAAATCCTTCTTACACAACAAACACTATATAGTGCAAGTTTCCCCCAACTGGCTCAAGCCACACGTCATCAATTCATGATTGTCAACCTGCATGATTTTATCTGGATGGTCCTTTACAGGACAGGACTGAAAACTTCATTCTGAATAAATTAGCTTTCATGATCAAAACGGGCATTATAAAATTGTTACTCAATTTACGTTACGGTTCAAATCTGGGGTTTAATTAATATCTGAACACGAGCTCTTAATGGAAATCATATTTATTCAGAAAAGTTTCCATTCTTCAGTCTGGAAAACGCAACGTGTAAGAGCTCGTCTGTCACGTGAGGATAATGGCTGTTAAGCCGTAATGTGTGGGCTTAAAGGATGAGCAGCTTTCATCCTCTTCAGTATTTTTGGTGTCAAAGAACGGTTACACTGTTGCGCTTGCGGCAATGTTTCTGAAGCAGATTGGCGTACATCACATCTAATTTCCGTGCTAGTAAATATTACTCGGGAGACTATTACATTTTGAGTCCCAGGACAGATAGTGAACTAGGGCATGATGCCTGAAGCGGTTTGCTATGAGAGTGCAGCGAAAGCTCGCCTGCAGGCTCTGATAAGCGCTTCGTGGAATTCTGGACTGATGTGTCATTTTGAGCCTGACTCGACGCCTGGTCTAATCTTCAACTCGAAACATCGAGGAACAAAATTTTTTTTCGCTGTTAGAAATCACAGACGTTTTTTCGCCATATCTTTCGGCCTCTATTTGGGTATTGTAAATTTTATATTAAATAATATGATAGTACATGCTGCATATATGACATTCCAGTCATACCTGAGTACTTTACAATAAAACAAGCATTTTTGTTGTTTATGATTTTGCTCGACTAATCCTTGTCCTCATGTATGAGTCCATAAAGTTCGAAGACATCTATCATACATATGATTGGCGTGAAGGTACTCCAGTATTAAGGTTTGTCTTCCATAGTTTACAGAGTTTTTCAAGCGATTTAACATTGGATTTAAGTATCTTTCCTTTTAGAACCAGGGTAAACACGTCAGAACGTGAATCGATTATGACACAATTGCATTCTGTGAAATGAACGAGAAAAATATTTCCACACGAATATAAGACGAAATTCTAAACCACGACAATGAATTATTGAAGTTATATTAGTCAAACCAACAGCAACAATCACTTGCATTTGCTTATGTAAAAAGCGTGTTTTGAGATCTGTATCTGTGTTGAGAAGTGTTTACTCAATCATATCATCCCCAAGTCTTCAAAATCCCACACCCTCTAGTGCTGTGCTACTGGTGACAGATTTATTCTCAAAAAATTTTCCATAGCTTTCCTGGAAATTTTGTTCTCCAACGCTCGTTTTAGATCCAAGGTCTTCCTTTGAGTTGTAACCCGTTGAAAAAACTTCACACTGTTCTGGTGGATTTAGAACAGCCTTCTTAATAAGAAAATGTTCTTAAAACGAAAATGTTTGTTTTGTAAACACTTTGAGCAACGCTAGGTCTTTCAGCAGCCTAGTTTTTCATAAATAAAGACTGTTTCTCCAGAAAACCCGTGTTGTTTTCGGAGTACAAAATTAAGTGTTTCCCACATCAATGAAAACATATTAGTGAATAAATTCGTACGCACTCTTATAACCATGCGTCTGGTTTCTTACTGTGGATCGGAGACAGAATATTTTTCAAAGCGACATATTTTAACACTCAAGATTTTACGTTAAAGTTCACACGAGAGGTTTATTTCCTTCTACTAAATTCTTTGACTATTTTACTCAGCAATATCCCCACAGAGATGATTCTAAACATTCTCCAAATCCCTACCCTGAATTATACATGTTTTCTTGAGCCTGACTAAATTAGAAATCCTTGACATGAAGCACAGGCTATGTACATTGATGAAGGAAGTTATCATTTTACCTTGAACTCTCACAATTATGTGCTATCTGAAGTATTCCTCAACGCGTCTGGCACGATCGTCTACGTTTGAAGACCAAAAACTGACAATGATCATGAAGTTTAATGCACTGAGTGATAATGTGCTGCACAGTTTTATGATCCCCTGACATAAAGTCAAAACAGGATAGTAAAACTGGCCAAACTTTTCACTGAAAGTAAACTAAATACACCCGAAAAACGTCTAAAAAGTGGAAAATATCATTGTGTTTCAAGATTTTGCTGGATGAACTTTGAATTTCTTTTTTTCATGGAATATTTTACAAACACACAGACAGCTCCACATTTGAAAACATAAATATTTCTCATAATTTCTATGTTTTTCTCATTTCTATTTCATGATAGAACACATAAAATTTCCTAAATTTCAAACGTATTGCTGGAAATGTGTTCGTCTCCATTTCCTCTGCATGTGTGCAAACCTTTCATCATTTGGTAGCGAAAAACTATATTGTTTAATGACTGAAAAAACATAGCACGCTTTCAAACTGATTCGAGCATGGATGCAATACAATGTTATTGGGGCTCAAAAAATAAGCAAAAAAATGAATGACAGAAAAGCCTGCCGTGAATGCAGAAGTCGACCTATCAGGCAGGTCTGCTGGATACCGGACAGATACTTTGGTTCAGTAAGCACAAAAAAAAATGAACTTGTGTCCCTGGCTTAAGGACTACTGAAGCATTTGCCTCTTGAGTTGACTGTGGGTTAATTTACTTCATTTTACAAAGAGAGACATTGAATATCAGATGAGTGGTGTCGAGTTCCGTACATGGGTCACCCTAATTAGCGAAGAGAGCGACACTTATTTGTGGAACTGACTTTGCAGTAAATATCATTGAGCGTGAACAATAAAAAAAATAAAAAATTAAAGAACTTGAGGTAAGAGTGAGTTCATGGTCTTCCATTTTGTTGGCTAATTGCAACTCGCAAATTACAGTGCATTCCTTTGAAGCATAATTTAACTTTTTTTTAAATAAACAGAACTCGTGATTGTCAAAACTGGTGCATCAGCTGTGAAACAGAAATACTCTGTTTGCCAAGTTTGTCATCACCATTAAATACTTCATCATCCTTGTGCCTGCATCATTGTTTCATCTTTCCCGGGTAGTTTTCATTTAATTTATGCGTGTGGGTATGTGTATCAGTGAATCTAGTCATGAGTTAAATCTGGGACAAAGCCATGATACCATATATAACAATAAATATATTATTGGTTCAACTTTGTCAGAAATTTTTTTCAAGGTCAAAATGCTGAGTGTAAAAAAATCAGTACCATTGTTAAAATACAGAAGGAAAAAAATTTGCAACCGACCCTTCAATCCTGGGCGGAATATCTGTTAACCAGACAGCGTATGTTTGATGCTCTGAGTAGGTCCGCTACAACAAGCCTTGTTACAGAAAAACGATGTGAACACTTTTTTCTTGAAATATTGTATTTCAATATGGCTGCACCAGCATTTTGCTGTTGCAACCGTAATTAAAATTACAACAAATGGAGCTAATTTTCACTCCCACATTGAAATACCGAATTCCACTCACTGCTTTAGAACGGAAGAATTTAAATAAAATTCCCTCACGTTTTACAAGTTTGGAAGTGAGATTCACTCTCTTCCTTACTGAGGTTACAACTTGAGTGCTTGCCCTCATACCATTCACCCTATTTTCCTTTGTTTGTTTCAAATTCAATAGTTTATATTCTGTATCAGTCTTGAAAATATTTGAAAACGCCAGATTTAGGTTTGATAGCTCTTATTGAAGGAATTAGATGTTCATATTTTCACTTTCATTACTAATTTTCAATTTGGAGATATCCAAAATAAAATTTCAAATCAGTTGTACAGAAAATACTTATGGACTTCAATAACATCATTTTTTGTTTCAAGCTGAATGGTGGGTTCAAAAAACTAGTTAAACTCATTTAGGTGGGATGATATCGCTGTCATTTAATGTTTCCAAACACATTATACAGGGTGTCCATAAAGTCACAAAAGTCTCATGAAGTTACTTTTAAGTCTCTTTCAGAAATAGGTTCCCTGAAATACACAAATTCAAAAAATGGGAAAAACTGCAATTAACACTAAATACAATGAAATAAATCTGAATAAAACATCTTATGAATTGCATATGTAATAATGTTTTCAAATGATAGACTCTATGGACACTGTATTATTGAAAAAAGTAACTTAAATCCTGGTAGTTGTTTCCGTAGGTTAATATACGTTTTGTCACCAACAGTGAAGTTTAGGTCACTAAACGCGTAGTAATTCTGCGTCCCCTGCTCTGACATATTTTACTTCATTGTGATCCACCTTCATGGGATCGTGAATACTGCCAGAATGATAGCAGGAAAATACAGATTGCATTTAGTATTGTAGGACATGTGTTTTTAGACACGGCAACAAATTACTTGAATTCAAATTTTCTAAATCTCAGAATTATCAAAGGTAGACACTACGCTTACATGAGTAATGGAAAGATACGCAGCTATTGTGACTATAATGGCTGTACTGTGTTTGTGTCATACTGTTCTGTGAACTGTTTTTAGCTTGTTGTTGCATGAAAAGACGAAAAAGGTTACGTATAAAGGCTGAATACAGCAATCTCAAAATCACACGATTCATGAAAGTCGATCGATCTTTCGTCGAACAAACTTCGAAAGGAGTTAGAGCCATAGATAGAAATTTATCGACAGTATCATAACGTAAGAAACATTCTTTGTGCACGCATACCATAACTCCTGAATTTATAGGGCAAGTGTAGCAGACCATTGATGGCAATCCCAGAAGATCCACGAGGTCGAATGGAAAAAGAACACAATGTGCCAGGAGAAATCATCTAGAATGTTTTCCACGAGACCACCTGATGCAAGTGTTATGTGTTGGGAAAAAGTCGTTTTATTTCAGAAAGTGTAGAGGAAAATTGTTTAATTAGAGTCGGCACAATCACTCAATGCTGGAATGGATGCAAACAATTTTAGTGATCACATGACCCATAAAATCTGAATCTATTAGACTAATACACTACTACGCATGGAATGTAGTTGTGAGAGAGGTTAATGAGAACCCTTATAGTATTAAAGAATCCATACAAGTTTCATAATCAAAGCAATGTGCAATATAAACCAGGACCATTACATAGATCCAAGCAAGCAGGGATATCAGATCTCGTACAAAAACCGTTTTCAAAGCTGAAAGAGACTTTATTAAATGAATTATAAATAATATGTTTATTCTCATTCTCACAACTTTTTTGAGTTGAAAGTTGTTCTCTTTATCTGAGAGTTATTTTTGAGCAAGAAGTATATATCAGTCCTTGTTTATCTGGTTCATGATATGAACATGTTATTGAAGTTAATTGGTTAAAATTATTATTTTTTTCCTTTATCAATGTAAATAAATGCATATAATAATGGAAAGGTCCTACTACAAATGCCTAAAGCACTTAAAACGTGGCGATATCAATATATTACAGGCATGTAAAAATATGACTCCAAGAGGTTTGTATATCTAACAATTATTGTCCGAACGCTGAAATCAATAAAACATGAGCTTGAACAATGTGGTATATGAGCTCTACCGGGTACTTTAGGTGAGATTTTTAAAATTGACGGAGTATTTTCACAACGGTACACACTTGAAACCAATACAGTCACTAGTGAAATATTCAATTATTTGATGGTAAGAATATTGAGCTATTAAAGTGTCGACAATTCTGATAATTTGTTCTTAATCTCTACAACACTTAGTGCGAGGCTGCATTGAACTTTACTATGAATCTGTAAAAATGTGTTTCGATTAAAATTGTATGAGGCACACATCCACTAATTGAGTTACACCTTGGCATGATCTGTTTTGAACCCCTTCAATCAGCGTCTATCGCCCATGAATGGCAAATTTACAAGTACACGAATATAACTTGTTAATCACGCTTCTCCCGTCTGTTTAACATGTACCTGTCAACTCCTTCACTTAAAAGGTAAAATATCTGTCCGATGGCTGTCAAATTTCTCTTGTTTATCGAAGCATACACTTCTGATTTACGTCCCCGGATTGGTTACCTGCATCAGGTTCTCAAGTAGAATTGACCAGTCAGGTGTCATATTTCTGAGTAAAGCCGACTCAGAAATCTACGCAACCCTGTAGCATCATATTTTTTATATTGTGGAAAGATATGCCTGCGTTAATGTATGTCAAATTCTCATTTTCTACATTATATGGGTTGTAGATGCTTTCAGAGAACTCAAATAATTGCTTAGACGGTAAAATCTCACAAATATTTACTGACACTACTGCTTTAAAAATGGAGCATATTATACTGGATCTTTTAGATGTGCTGGAACTGATTTATGAAAAGTAGTTGGTCGAAGTTCTCAAATTTTAAACAAGCTCTAAAAATACCTTCTGCCATCATACTATCGGGTAATTTCAATTAATTGCCACTGGCTTGGCTTGAGTAGGTACATCATTATATTTCAAGACTCTTAAACTGTGTATGTGTATGTGTACAGCACATTCCCTCCATGAGTATTCGTAAGAAATTGCAGCGCTATCAATCGCTAGTTTCAGTGTCACTAGTGAGCTAAGTTTTGTAATCGAAATACATCGTTTTTATGCTCCATCACATCTCTTTCTATCTCGTAGGTGGTCATACGTTGTCCTGGCAGCATCTAGCAATGACTTTCTGCTTCCATACTCGTTGGAAATTACGTATTTGTATTGGGGTGATGTTACTTGCAAGTGCAATTGTCAGCAATGTCAAAAAGTACGGGTCATGTGAATAAGAATAAGTCTAAAATGTGTTATGAGACTACAGAGGGCAGGAATAGAACTTAAATGAATGAACAAATAAATGTTTATTTCCAAGTTTCAATCTTTTTTCTTTTATTTCCCGCAAATATTATGCGTTCTCACCAAACAAAGTAATCTCTGAGACGAGATGAAGTTCTGCCAAGCAGAAATAAGAAACGTGGGTAGTCGCCGTCACCAAGTGGCTCAATGAAGTTAAGGAAGCCCAGGCGATGCTGCATTCGCCGCCGGAGATTGGGAAACTTCTTTTGGAGCTTCCCCTTTTTCATGGAAGGTTTTCAAATGTTAGGACGCGATTGCTGACACAGAACATTTGATTTTTAAGTTATCAGCATTGTGGGATGACAGGTTTTTACGAGTACTCGAAGGGTACAAATGTGCAAACTGACTTTTGTCTTTCGTTTACATGGAAAGAAACATCGGAATGTAGAGTGGATGTATAATTAACTTCTTTCCTGCACATAAATCATCATATCAATGGCTGCTCTAATGAAGGAAAATATGTTGATAGAGTATACTATATTGTATAATGATATGAGAAAATTTAGAAAAATATGACATCCATTTAAATCTGTGTTTTTAAAAGTAGGCATGAATGTTTTTGTAGAAAATCATAAAAAATCTGAATTGGAACGGAACACTGATAATTTAGATACATATTCTGAACGTAGAATTCTTTAAAGATTCCAGCGTTAAAAAAACTGTGATGAAGGTCTTCGAACCTCATTTATTTATTAACCAGAAAATAAACTGGAATAAGATCTGGAAACTACTCAAAATTTTCAATATTTTTGGTCTTCAAAACATCTAATCACTGATCACAAAGCGGTTTTCGAATTCAGTACTCCAATTTAACAAATTTCTTATGCAAATATTGTTAGTAATCAGCGACAAATTATATTTGCCAGCTTGACTATTGAGATAAACCAAAGAAACACACAGATGATAGTGAAGAAATCGACAGCAGTGAAATTTAAAAAAGAGCCAAAATCAGCCCATTTGCAAAATTAGTGTGGAGTACAGAGCAATGTGAGAAAAATATAATCAGTTAAAAGATCGGTAGCACTCAATTTCTCAACTACAATTTCGTACGGAAGACCACATTCCTAAAATTATTCATTAATCAACTTTCTGGGCTCTGAAGTTTGCTTATACGGTGCATTTTAGATTTTCAGTTGGAGGTATTAGGCTCTGTCGTGTAAAAGGTTGGACACGGTACGACGAGGGAAATAAACATTTGAAATTCTGTACTTCAAATAGATCTACTTTTCCTGGAGATGGCTAACCGTTGTTTTAATTTGTACTGGGACACATTAATTTTTATCTCCATGGAAAAAATTCGTTAGGAGTTAGTGCCCCTATAAAATATTATACGAACGCTGTGCTCTAATATTCCATAAGAAATATTTTGGCATTAGAATTAAGGCCTCCATGATGCAGTATCTTCAGATATAACCATGATGCAACCCTATTCGGTCGTTGGCCAAGCCATATAAACCACGTGTGGCAAGAGGATCAAAGTAAACAAGTATTACCATTACAGGCCTGGGCAAAATCGTGGAATTTATATCTCTGCATAAAAACATTTCGATTTCTGTCTTGCCAAAACAAAATGGAAAGTCAGTCACGATTGGTACTTGTCGGTGTGGAGGTGAGCGGTGCTCACAATTATAAGGGTCTAAAGTATTTAACGTTTGCCTCTCATTTTCGTGTCGTCCACGCATGCAACAAGAAAATTCAGTTAATGAAGTGTTTATCGCAAATGATACTCTGGCGATTGCAATTGAAGTTTTACTGCGTACTGCATGATCTAATCCAGGCCTAATTTTGTGAGAACTGCAATTTAAAAATGATTTAGAAAAGGATTTACTACGCAATAGGTTTTTTTCAAATCAATTTTTCTACTTTGTAAATTGAGAATAACAGGTTTTAAAATTTTAGACTGATTATTTTATGACACTTAAATGAGCTGAGTAGTGTGAAATAATAATGAAGTTCATATTAATAAGTAAACGCAGCTATAGTCTTCAATAATCAGCCATAATATTTCAACCAAACAATCAAGAAGAAAACAGAGATCGACTTGAAATGCAAATCCAACTTCTAGTTTCATAAACGGCAGAGTAAAGTCAACTGGACGTTTGAGTGGGACATGTTCCACGCAGATAATATCCCTCACAGATAATATCCCTCACAGATGATATCCCTCACAGATAATATCCCTCAGCGTAAGAGGCAACAGAGCTTCTGCAATCTCAAGCTCCCTCAAGACCGACTGGGAATATTTAGGTGACAGTGTCGGGAAATGAGGTCTCCGGTAAAGCCTGTCTCGGGAGCTCCTGCGCCTAACGCAAATATCACCAGTAATTTGTTCAACTCTCTTGAGAGGAAAGACGATTGCATGGGAAAAAAGTAGGAATTATAAAAGAAGACAGTAAAGTAATAGCAGGCTAATAACTGATGTGTCATAATTACTGTTTGGTCCACCTAAATACGATCTTATCATACCCTGAATGAACTAGTAAATCGTCAACTTTTTCAATTGGGGGTTTTCCATTTTTTCAACACTGAACACCCGTGAAAAATTGTGGGCGTGTAAGGTTTCTTGTCATATTTTTGCCTGCAACTATGAAGCATGGACAAAACTCATAAATTCTTAATTATTTTCCATTCAGTTCCAGATTATTCAGGTTGTCTGCAGTGCAAGTACTCAGTACGTTTGACGATGTGACGTACGTTGCACGTTCGACAAGCCTCAAGTTACGCGTTCAGTGAACCGCGCGTTACGAGGACAACGAGCTGAATACGTAAATATTAATCGTTGAATTGATATTTTACTTAAATCTGACACTCAGCCTGTGAATAGAACTCACTTTGATTTTCAATGTGCTAAAATTTGCAAAACATGTTCAAAAGAATAGTTCCATTTGTCTACAAACAATGGAATTCATTTTATACTTAAGCAAAAAGTCAATTCTTGTGCTCTTCTAACAACGAATGTTGTTCATACAGAGAGGAGGCAGTATTTGTCGGACAATGCCCTCAGTCGTATCGTGTCAGAAATACTACTTTTATGTTTGTTTCTGTTGGGTGATTCGATTTTTTTTTATTCCGGTGCAAGTAAATCTGTAAATGATTCCGTTTTTAAATATATCTTCACAGGCCACTCTCAAAACAAAAAAATAAAATGAAAAAGATGCAAGAAATAAAATGCAAAATGAAAGGTGCAGTCGTGATCAGAAGTTTTCTTTTTTACACGGTCTTTTCAACTGGGTCTAACATTATTTTAAAACGCAGTGGTGATAAGTTAGTTTTGACATTAATACTTTCGTTTGAACTAATTTTCATTTCAATAATTTTGTTTATTTACTCCTGTTATCATCAGTAGTTTTTTTACTTATATTATAAACTTCTTATATTATAGCTATTATTTACATTCGTTGTGATTAATTCAGGTTGATGTGTATAATGTATAATGTGCATAAGAATTGCCACACAGGAAGGATCTCTGGATACCTCAGAAATTTGATAAATTTAAGTCAACGACAACATAACTTTCGCGAGCGAAAATATGAATATTCTTTCGCACACTATTACCATTGTTTTGCGTATTCAGCAACTTTCCTTATTTACCGCCCTCCTTTAGCAATCGTAAGCACATACAACAATATTTTTATCGCCGAAATCATAGCAAGAATTCTTAATACAAATAATCCAATATTTTGCAGTGATTTTTGTGTCAATATTTCTAATCTGCTGAAGCTTGACTCAATTACACAATTCCCAACTTTTATCACGCATTTACTTCCAACTTAAATCAGTAAAGCAACTAAAATTTCATTCCAGGATGGTAAGCCTCGTTACTCTCTTCTTTCTTGATCATTTTTGGTGCAACTCTGGCAATCGTAAGTAACTTTTAGGAGCATTTGCCTGTTGCATACATGACTATTTACTAGTGTATTTGGTTTTTAGGAATGTCTGGAGTAAAACTGGAACTGAAAAATGCTGTAAATTATCTAATGTCATTTATATTGAGGCCTTTTATTATTTATTTCTGGCCACCCCTAATGATATTTTTCCAACGGATAATGCTAATAAAACATCTACTCGTTTCCTATCAGTGCTCTACAGATTATTTGTAAAATGTTTTACTTTGAAGACTCGCCCAATGAGGGCAAGAGAAAAGTCTAAATGTCAGTGAAAAGATGAAGCATCTTAATAAGAAAAAATATAGACTTTGTCATTGGTTTAGACTTGAAACAATAAGCCAGCATTCGTACCGGACTTTTGAAAACGCGTTAAAAATTTTTTATTCGGTAAACTAAGAAACTTATTATTTTGACCAACTAATCCGTATTAAAAATAGTGTAAGGAAGTTGTGGTAAATTGGAAATGATATTACTGTTATAGATACGAGAAATACTGATATCTCCTGGTCTGTCAATGATGATGATATAACAATAGGATATTGTTATATCTGAAGTTCCAAACACTTATAACCGATTTTTTATCTCTGTAGCTCAGCGTCATGTGGAAGAACTACTAATGACAAACTGCATTTGTGCTATGAAAGGAACTTCTGTACTAGTGTCCTGTTTTTTGTCCCCAACAGATCTTAAAAAACTACGCAGAATTGGGTTATCCATAGCGATGAAATTCTATCATACAGATGATGTTCAGCTAACACAAACTCGTATATTGGCTATTGGTGAACTGTTGTTTTATGTCCTATCAAAACTATTCCGTGAATGCATAGCAAATTGAGTTTACCCTCGGGTGTTGAAATACGCAGAAGTTGTGCCTATTTTTAAATTGGACGGTTCATCCTGCACATCCAATTATAGACCAATTTTTACACTATTCATTTTTAACAAGTTGTTTGGTCAAATTCTTCATAAAAGGTCACTTGTTTTTCTTTCAAAACTAGTGAATACTTTCACAATGCTTCACTTGAAACAATTCCACTGTCGTTACAAGCTGGTCCAGGATTGCTTTCAGTGAGTGAACCGCATTTACCAGTGTTTTATGGATACTAGCAAACAGAGTCTGAACAGATGCTGGAACCGATGTTTTTGTAGGATGGCGGCTGGGCTTTTTTATCTTCAGAGAGTAATGCTTCAAAAAATACAGAATTTTGTGAACTGCCAAAAGGTGATGTTGAAGTGAATGACCACCTGCTGCCCTGGGGCAAGGGTTTCTAGGAGAACCGTCACCGTCAGAAGCATCAGACTCTGCTCAGTCAATAGTATATTTGCACAATCACATTTGTCGTATGACATCAAGAATTACGAGTACTGAACTCAGGGCTAAAGTACTCGCGTTACTCTGTTTGGGGACAGCCAGCAACGCACTACTCGTAGTCCAAGCTGAAATGATCTCTGAAACTCATCAGTAAAACGTTGGAAAGAGAACAGTTAAAATTAATCAATATAACTAATAATTGTTTTTCGGATCACAAAAATTTCTTCGAGAGCCTATCAGCACTACGTATGCTCAAAGTAAAATTGTTAAAGAAGCCTACAATGATTAAAGTCATATTTTTTAATACTATTCGGTAACGTAGCCTGGATTATAAGCTGGAAAATGAGTTGACTAGTTATCTTTAAGGAGTGACGCTTGTTTTGTGTGGCATTTGCAATAAAAAAAATCTGTGTAACATAAAAATGCATGTAATAAACTGCAGACTAATGCAATAGGCGTTCATTTACATTTTTTCTTCGATCGTTTACAGAAATGCTTCAATTATGTCTAGGAACTGAAAACTAAAGACCTAAATATTTTAAAGAAAACAATAGAGAAGAACTAGGTTCGTTTTTCATTAATTTAACAAATCGGAAATAAAGCTTTTAACGGACCTATTATTGATACGAAAAAGCTTTCCTATGGCTAATGACTATCGCAAAATTCTAAAAGGAGCATGTAAGCGCCTGCGGTGATATTGATTTTTGCCTCATTAGTTCGGGATCCGCAGCCTAGACTACGCTCAGGTAGCTCTTGGTGCTCATGGTTCAACAGAGGTCACCCAGGGTTCCCTCAATTAGCGCTTGGTTCACATGGTTCAACAGAGATCACCCAGGGTTCCCTCAATTAGCACTTGGTTCACATGGTTCAACAGAGGTCACCCAAGGTTCCCTCAATTAGCTCTTGGTGCTCATGGTTCAACAGAGGTCACCCAGGGTTATTCGAATTAGTGCTTTATTGATAAATACCACCGCAAAATTGCGTAAGGTACGCACAGTTGGTGCGTTTCATTTAGCTAATGATCAGGCAGATCAGGGCGTGCTCATCAAAGCATGCCTCACTTAGTCCAGTTTAGCAATTTATGCCGAGTTGAAGCTCACTGTCCGCTTTTAGGAAACTTAATGGGTTCCTTGAGTATTTCTCAATGTTTCTGAAATTCCTGAGCAAATCTCATAGGAACGATCGATTTCTTGCTCTGAAATTATGGTAGAACAATTATTCTGCTGCCAGATGTCGCAGGAAACATTCAGCCGAGTGCCAAATTTTCCTTCACTAAATTGGAATCTCAGATTTTCCCTGATGGGCCTCTGAGAACGGCTTATTCAAATCGAGGCTCAGAGTTCAAAGACAGTAATTCCACTCTCAAAATGAATGTGAATTATTTTCTGTAAAAAATACGTATTTTTTCTGCTTATACCAACGCGGATCGTGATTTTAACCTCATGGCCTTTAGAATAACTTTCCTATGATATTTTTCTTCAGAAAAAAAAATGTTACTACTTATTAGCAATTTGAATCATAACATCATTCGTTCGGTAAAAAATAATTCCGTGTTATCAGTAAAAAATTGAAATTTATTGTGGTCTCGTTTGAAACACATCGAAGAACCTCGATCTTATTATAATTACAAAAAAATCCCAATTCCAAAAACAATAACTCAATTCCCAAAATCTTTGGACTTATACTAAGTGGTAGCCAGGTTACAGGTCAAACTAATATAAAACATTTCATTTTTTTCGCATTATCAATCAAAAGAGAGCGTCCACTCACGGTTATTATCCTAGCATGCATTTCGGTGTGTCTCAATTTTTCGCAGCAGTGTACACGTGCCATCAAAAATGATGGCAAAAAATATTTATAAATCTTTCTTGAGATAATCTTTCTCTAGCTCTTCTTTTTCGCTCTCGATTCAGTTTTTTTTTCGTTCGAGTGGAGTTTCCATGCTTAAGCTTATTTCAAAGGTAACTTATTTTTCTTGTGACAGTAATATGTAAACACTTGGAATACAGTATTTTTGAGCCGCAATTTACCGCCGAACTCAGTATCCACGATACGGACTCGAATACATAAGGCTCTGGATCTCTCTAATTTTTTTGAAAATGACTTATTATAGCGCACTTGTACAGTGCAAATGAGTTTATTAATTTTCCAGAGAACTGAAACCAAGACTGCTAGTGCTAATCTATTCTTAAGAGCGTAACACGAAACCAATTTCCAAAATCTTTGGCCTTATACTAGTGGTAGCCAGGCTACTGGTCAAACTAATTTAAAACACTTCTTTTCGCATTATCAATTAAAAATATCAAAGCATTATGATGAATTTCAACAGAAAAAGGTCCAAAGAAAATTTCTATTTGTAAAAATAAACCGATTGTGTATTCTGGATACCATAATGCAAGTGAAAGAGAATTGAATTGCCACAGAAAAATAATGCAATAGAATGATTTCTTGTATTTCTTAAGCTTTATGTTGCTATCCAAGCTATCTATTAGAAGAGTGTGACACACGAACAGACGGACAAACGCGGCTCTTATTATAGTATAGATTCTCCTTGTTCCTTCCTTAGTTAGGTAGTAGGTTACGCTTTCGTCGAGTTTGCAGTATCATTGCTACCGAATTTCACAGTGTAACATTAAAAGATGGCCTTTACATGCATTGATATGTTTGACATTTTATATGATTCGTATCTTACATACAAATGTCACAAGTCTTGAAAGTATCAGTGACTTTTCTTCATATTTAAGTAATACTTTCGCCGATTATAGCCTCAGAACTACACAATGGAGAATGTTGGAAGCTGCTTGCAATAGAATGAGACTCTACAGGCAGAGAATAAGGAATGAACAACGGCAGGAAATCCTTGAGAAGGAGAGGCAGCGTCAGCAAGTGAGGCGAGCTGCAATGAACGATGTACAACGTGAAGAGTACCTTCAGCGAGAGAGTCGACGAAAACAAATCATGCGTGGAAATATGGACGAGGAGCAGTAATCATAGTACCGCAAGCAGCAAAGGAATTATCACAGAAAAGAAGGTAAAAATGAATGAGGAACAGCGAGCACAGTACCTTGAGCGGCAGAGAAATTTATTTCAGCAAAGAGAACAGAACATGAATGAAGAAGACAGAATGAATTATCAGAGAGATAGAAGCAGA